>JACCGJ010021963.1:0-16824 GCA_013407085.1 Atriophallophorus winterbourni | reverse complement strand
AGGTGGTGGTTGCCTTATTTATGTGCATTCAAGATTTGAAGCTAATATTATAACATCTTCGAATTCAACAGAACTTGAAGATTCACTATGGATAGAACTACCTACACTAGATCTTTTAATAGGCTGCATCTACTACCCACCAGGCTCAACTTCATATAATCTGAATACATCAACTCAAGCTTTCATCGAAACGTCTTCACATCATGCACGCCATAAACTTATAGCCGGTGATTTTAACATGCCTAATTTAAACTGGCACGAACGAAATAAAGTTAGCTCTCATACAAATTTTATGAAAACACTTGACTTACTAGGGTACAAACAATTTATTGATAGACCAACAAGAAAGGACAACATTCTTGACTTAGTCTTTACTCTAAATATTGATCCAAACAACTACTAATATTGCATTATTCCCCTGTAATGGGGACCATAAAATATTATCATCCATCTTCATGCACTTGCAAAGCTACCAATGAGGTCAAGACTGTTCACTGTTTCATCGATTGGAACTTACTTTCAACACTTATAAGGATTGAAGATTAGTCTCAATTCTTTCTTTCACATGATTTTCCAACTATACGCTCGACACTTTATTCGAAAATTATAGGTTTAGTCGACAAAGCTAGTAGTCCTAAAAACGCATGAAACAAACTAGGCTCGAGAAAATGGAAAAGAAAATAAAAGAATGGTCCACAGTTGCAATTACCAATTACAACATCTTCGCTCGTTTACGTTCCTATGAACTATTAAGTGATCACAATCTCATTCTAGACAACCTATCGATTGCATCGGAAAATAGAGCGCTGAACAGTTGTGATAAGCTGAAATCACTTGACAGGTTATTTAAATCACGATCCGTAAACTCAACCAGCAAAGTAGATTTTATTATTCAGGATCGAACTTATAATTCGGCAGAAATAGAAATTAGAGACCCTATTACAATCTGCAAAGAATCTCTTAAATATTTTATTACCACTTACAATACTTCCATCTATAAAGATATCACTGAAACATTTCGGTCACCCAGTGTATTAAACACTATATGCATAAATCTGAATGACATCAATGAAGTCTGCAAGCAAACTTATTTGAGTCTCAAGCCAGACATAGCAGGCATTCCACCTGCCATTTGCAGAATGGGTGGCGACGATTTCAAACTCCTTCTACTGAACTTATTTAACACTTAAATCGAGTCTGGAATCTTCTCTTTAGAATGGAAAAATTCTGTCGTTACACCCAGACATAAATCTGGCTCGAAGCACACGGTATCAAATTATCGCCCAATTAACAACACAGCAAAACTATCTAGATTGCTTGAAAAATAGTAAAAAAAAAGCTATCTTAAATCACTTATCTCCAAGTTTCTTATCTAGAGCTCAACATGGCGATTCACTCTCCTGCAGATAACAAAAATCCGGCTAGTGAACAAATTTTGGTTCGATTCGTCGACAATTCTTCAAGAGTATTGGAGCACAACACCCAACTGCCTACTTCGTGCTATTAGCCACACCCTCTTCCATCCACCATAATATCTTAGATTTTCTTATTCCGATAGATTTATGTTCCCTTTCAATCTTCTTATTCAAACTTTTCGTAAAAACATGAATTTATTCATATATAATTTATTTATCAATTTTTTATGACAACTTCATTACAATTCGCACCACTTTTCCATAATTACCTTCCATTTCTGTTATCCATTTGTTTCTTGCATCCTTGCCATTCGTAAATCTTGACATAATTTAAATGAAATTTTATTTCTATTAGACATTGAAACTTTTTTCTTACCTACTGTATATGCATTTCCATTATTGAACGGAAAAATTGTTTGAAATTCCCGCTCACTTCGGTCACTTGCACTGTTCTATTTTCTTTTGCTGTTCAAATTTTGATAAACTGATTATGTATTGCATGCCTTGGATGTCTGAGAATATACATTATTATTATTATTAAATGAAAGATCATGCATTACATGTCAGCTTGAATACCTTGACTATATTACTACATCGATTGAGGAAGGTTCGTCAGTTGTAGTTGTCTTCCTAGACATAACCAAAGCATCTGATACTGTTCCTTATTAGTTATTATTATTATCATCAAAACTTGAATTATATGGCATCGGTGGTAATCTTTTTTCCTGGTTAACTTATTTTCCTACTGATCGCACTTACTCTGTTGAAATAAATGGCCGTAGATCACGCAGCCTCCATATTCCCAGTGGTGTGATTCAAGGTAGCGTATTAGGTCCCTTACTATTTATTTCCCAGATAATCAAGCACAAACTTATATAGCTCGACTAAACAATGATTTAGCTGCACTTGCAGATTGGGCAAAAAATAATGGTCTAACGTTCTCAACAGCAAAATATAATTTTATGTTTTTAAGATGCACGATACAAAATAACTCAATCCTTCTAAACAATGACGCAATTCAAATGATTGACAGCACGCGTGATTTAGGATTTCGATATTCCTCATCACACAATTTCAACGAACAGATACGCTAACTTATTACTAAAGCCAGACAAAGTTTGAATACTATACATAGATCTATAATTCAGCCTCATTGTAAACTAGAAATATATAAATTATTCACCATTCATATCTTCGACTATTGAAACATAATATATACTGATATAAATGAAACCGATAGCACAGTTTCAGAGAAGATACAACGTACTTTCTCAAAATCAATCATCGGTTATACCACCAAACAATTCTATAGAGAAAGATGTATACAACTGAAACACGATCCTCTAAAGTTTCGCAGACTCAAGCATAACCTCATCTTATTCTTTAAAACACTGTCATGTATAATATGAAAAGTCGTTCCAATCTTCATATACGGCATAAGTATAGCTTGATAACCAGTGAAAAAATGATCAAGTTACCAAGGTTTCGTACTGAAGTAAGGAACAGTTTCTTCTTGACTAAATATGCTAAACTGTGGAATCTTCTTCCAAAATATATAAGACTTAATTCCTCTTTAAATTCAAATCACATCTAGCTTCATTTCTTACCAAAGAAAAAATTCGCAATCTTCTTAATTTAAATGTTCTACCTGATGATTTATATAATAATAGCATTCCTGGGTATTGATATTAAATAAAATTTCATAACGTTAGAAACAACATTCTCTCGCTTCTTAGTATTTTCTTCACAGCAAAATTCTCAATCCGCACAAAAATGGCCCCAGACCTCAAACTAGTGAAATAAATCACCTTCGCTTAGCGGACAAGAAAACGGTTCATGTTCAGGAAAGATCAATCTATTTAAAACAATTAAAATGAAAAAGTTTGGAACATCAACAATAGAGATTCTTCGCGCATCTTCGATGGACCTTATCCGTTGATCATCAGTGTTGCCGAAAACATTCTAGTCTTTTCCTCGCAATACCTGTGTTTTCGTACAATATTTCTGATCACGTACCGATTACCTGAAAACAACTTTAAATACAGTTACCTTTATATTTATTGAACGGTAAATTCTGCTAGAACAAATGACCTTGAACAAATTGTATTGCAAATGTACATACTATAATCTGATTGTACAAAGCTTTTGGGAATTATTGATCATGTTTAACATGCCTTGGAATTCCAAGAATAAAATTTATTTACTTATTCACTTATTTACTTCAGCTAAGTTGATTACACATTTTGACTCCATGGAAGAAGTTGGTGGGAGGTGTAAGAGCCATGTTAAGTGTCATGTAGCTTTGAAATTCTTCTTTTTCCTTTCTACTTCCGACTTTTATAAAATACTGATTTTGTGACTTGAATTTGGTTCTGTTTATAATTTCTTTATAATTAAGATGTTAAACCTTGCTTTCTGTAATTGTCTTATTGAAAATCTTCTTTTCACATATTTGGTGAACCTTTTGTTTTAATTCATTGTTTATGCAATTGTCGGACATTGTTGTTGAATTTGGTTGCCATTTTGGGCACTTGGATTTTGACACCAATTTGGGTGTCTAGTATTTGATAGACATTTTTTACGGTTATTTTATCCCTTTTCATTTATAATTTGGCAGTCTATTTTGTCAGCATTGGCTAAATTTATTGTTGTAATTTGGAACATTTGAGCATTTTTGGCTCACATCATTTGTACAACCCGGTACAGTTGAGGTTTTTCCATTGTTATTGTCTATTAATCTTGTTGATAGAACCGTAGTAAACTCGAATCATTGTTTTGAATTATCGAAATGAGAAACGGGTAGTCTACGCGTTAACCAATGACTTTAGTCAATACTTTACCGCTTCTTGACTACTGTAATATAGCCTACTCTCACATTGCTAGGCTTGACTGTATACTTTTAGAAAGCCTTCAACGTAGAATTAGCAAAATCATGTTAGGCTACTCTAATGCTTCATCTTATAAAGTACGATGCAATCTACTAGACATTGGTCTGCTATAGTTACGTAGAATTCGCCTTAATCTTTTTCTTTTCTTCCGAATCATCAGAGAGCACCGAGTTAAGCTTAGGCCTACAATGCGCTTTCAAGATTGCAATCATTATGTACGACGTAACCGAATGAGGTTATTACATATTCTCCTTACTCGCACTAAAGATCGACAAAACTTGTTTTTAATTAGATATGCGCATCTTTGGAAATCTTATCCACTCCATTTTCGCATGAGCACATCTACAGGTAAATTTAAAGCACTCGTAGATTTTTTTACTGCTCCATCGCTAAGCACAATTCTCAAAATAAACACTTCTATAGACAATATATTATGTCACGGTATTCCTGGTTATTAAAACAATTGTTAGTATTTTGTACATTAGCACACGCATAGAACTGTTCACAATGTCCGAAATACATGGTGTTATTAAAGTGTCATGTTACTTAGGGTCTATGTATGTTACATAAAAACCTGGGACTCGTATTATATGTACCTATACTATGTGTATCTCTTTAAGCTTATTTTACCCCTTTTTGGTTCAAACATACTTATCCTTATTGTTTCAATTCAGGTTTCTATTCTAAACAAATTTCTCTAACTAAAAAATTTCGAAACATCTAGAAAAATTATTTTTAGGATTACCTATATATAACGCTGCTGAAGTGTCAGGTTACCTAGGGTCTATGCATGTCTCGTCAGAGGTTGAAACTTGCATCACATTTGTCTATTTGTCAACATTGCCCCTATGACATTTTCTATACACCATTATGTATATAACTGTTTCTATTTCATATGAGGCTTATAAATGTCATATTTTTATCCAAACTTGCAAAACAATAAAATCTACTAAAAAAATAAGAAAACGTACAAACTGAAAAACATTATGTTTATAATGTACATTCTGCTTTTTAGATGATGAACTATTTTAGTTTAGTGACCTCTCACCATGCTGGTGAAGAGAATATCTTTCATTATATTCCATTGTCTTCGAATACCGAACCATAAATAAAAGTGGCTCGAAATCTATCCGCCCGAGATTTGTTTCGTATGCGATTCACTCTCCTGCAGATATCGAAAATCCGGCTGGTGAACAAATTTTTGTTCGATTCGTCGACAATTCTTCCAAAGTATTGGAGCACACACCGTACCCTACTCCCATGCTATTAACCACACCCTCTCTCACCCCCCACAATTTCTTAGATTTTCTCTACCCTTTTCAATCTTTTCAACCAATCTTTCCGTAAGAAACCTGAATTGTAGCATGTATAATTTATTTATCTATTTTTTATAACAACTTGATTACAATTCATTTAACTTCTTCCATAATTACCTTCCATTTCTGTTCTCCATTTTTTCTCAGCCTTGCTATTCGTAAATTTTGACAAAATTTAAACGAAACCATATAGTTATCAGACATTAAGATATTTTCTTACTTATTCTATATTCTTTCCCATTATTGCACGGAAATAATGTTTAAAATTCCCACACACTTCGGTCATTTGCACTGTTATATTTTCTTTTGCTGTTCAAATTCTGATAACCTGATCATGTATTGCGTGCCTTATATGTACAAGAATATGTATGGTTATTATGATCCACGTGCCAGCTGAAATGGCTGGGTCACGTTCTCTGTATGGATGAGCCACGCCTTCCTCGCCTAGCTCTTTTTGCTTGCGCTGGACCTGATTGGAAACGTCGCCGTGGTAGACAAAGTAGTGCCTCGCGGAAGAACCTTAAGCATCTAACAGCCCCACTAGCCATCATGGGAACATCACGCTTACTCCGGTGGGGTCCGATGAACCATGAAGATATGTGGCTGATAACGCTCAGCGTGATGGAAAAAAACTAGTGGCGAGAATCCTGTCGTGCTTGTGTTCCAGTGTATCAGTGACCCTCCCTCTTTTTTATTCTAAAAAAGACAAAAAATATCAAAAACGACATGTGTAAACAGACAAAAATCCCCCTTTTAACTTTTTTTCTTTCATCATGTACCTTTTTCATGGTACACTTGTTGCATATCGTCTGTCAAGACTTGTGTAATAATATAAATAAATAAATATTTTATTCTTGGAATTCCAAGGCATGCTAAGCATGATCGATAATTATCAAAGTTGTTTGTATACATAAAGCATAAAAATGGACAATAATTATTAACATGTTCAAGGTCATACGTGCTGATAATTTTTCGTTCGTTAAAATGGTCCAGGTAAATGATAATCAATCAGTTTTACATAAATACAAAATATGAGCAGTTATTGTATGAAAAGAAAATCGGCTGAGGGGAAAAATGACACGATGAATATTAAAAAACGATGGACCGAAACATTGAAGATGTGAGGAATCTCGAAGAGTCAGAATCTTCAAAAATGTTCAGTTGGAACACATTATTATTGTCGAATATATGTTCTGAATGCAGAGTGTCTTTTTGTGGGTATTCGTAGAAGATTCTGCGTCCCAGTGTTGACTCGTTTGTGAACCGGAATTCTTCATATGGATGTAAATAGGTAATCTGGAAAATAAATACTAAGGGACGGAGTGACTGTTCACTATGAAAGTTGAAAAACTGATATCGCTGTTAATATCCAGCAATGCCATGATTGTATAGTTCATCTAATGAGAAATCTAGGTTGAGAAGTTTCATTAATTTTTCAACTGTGAGAAATGAATTCAGATGTGATTTAAAATCACATAATGATGTACAAATCTTATGTTTTTCGGAAGAATATTCCAGAGTTTAGCGTTTTTATTTGAGTAGAAGTTACTTCTTACTTCGGTACAGGATCTAGGTAATTCCACTAGGTTATTTTGATTTCTTAAATCATATCTAGAACCTTGTCGGAAGCGCATAGACGAATTTATATCTATATTATCAGAAGATATTATTCTAAAGAACAGTATTAGGTTGTGTCTAATTCTACGGAACCATAGTGGTTCTAGATTGAGCTGCTTACATCTTTCTCTATATGATTGATTCGAGCTATATCCGGTGATTGATTTGGTAAAAGTACGTTGTACTTTTTCCAAAAGGATGGTATCGGTTTTATTTATACAGCTATATTTTATATTACAGTAATCAAAGAGGGGTATGGTGAAAAGTTCATAAATTTCTAACTTACAGTGTGGGAGAGTAAAGAACTTATGAATCATATTAACACTCTGCTTTGCCTTTGAGATCACATGATGTATATGCTCGTTGAATGTAAGCGATGCTAAATATTTGAACCCAAGATCACGTGTGCAATCGATAATTTGAATAGGATTACCATTAAGAAGGATTGAGTTATCAGGAATTGTACATCTTGAAGGCATGAACTTAGATTTTTCTACAGAAAATGAGAGACCATTAATTTTACCCCATTTGGATAATGCATCCAAATCTTTGTTTAGTCTGGCAATGTAAGTTTGTGTTTCAGAAGATGGGAAGGAAATTACTACTTTCATGTCGTCTGCGAATAAGAATAGTTTAATATTAGAGTCGACTTTATGTACATCATTTATGTATAGGAGAAAAAGTAATGGACCTAAAACACTGCTTTGTATCACGCCACTTGGAATCGGCTAGGTGTGCGATCTGTGACCATTAACCTCAACACAGTGTGTGCGATCTGTAAGAAAAGAAGTGAGCCAAGAATGAAGATTGCCACGTATACCAAATGAACTTAGCTTAGATAGTAATAGGTTATGCGGTACGGTGTCGAAAGCTTTGGTTATATCAAGGAAGACAACTATAACTAAAAAGCCATTTTCAATTGAACTTGTGATGCATTCTGAGTATTCTAGCTGGCAAGTAATGCAGGATCATTTGTTCAGGAATCTGTGCTGTGCCTTAGAAAAGAAACTAGGTGTCAGGTATTCAAGCATAGCTTTCTTTACAATTTTTTCAAATAATCTTGATAAGAAGGCTGTATGATTTATTGGTCGGTAGTTAGTAACTAAGTGTTTTGAGCCAGATTTGTATCTAGGTATGATAATTGAGAGTTTCCATTCTGCCGGAAAGGTACCAGATTCAATAGATGCGTTAAATAGGTTAAGCAGGAGAAGTTGAAAGTCTTTACCACCCATTTTGCATATGGCTGGAGGTATGCCTGCTGACATAATTTATTTATGTCACTCAGGTTTATACTCAAAGTATTTAGTGTATTCGGCGAAGGAAGATGACTGGTTGTGTAAGCGTAGTTTGAATTGTTGTAGGTAGAGTTAAAGTACAGAAGGAATTCTTCGCAGATAGCATCAGCTGAACTAACAATTGTTTCAACGGCGGATGGATTACAATATTTGATAATGAAATCTATGTTGCTGTGTGAGTTGGATGACCTTGACTTGAAAAGTTTACTTAGTGATTTCGGCTTATCCTGACTTATAAGAGCTTTGTTTTCGTCGGCTCTAAGCGTGCTATCTAAAGCATATCTGTGACTTCTTGATAGTTCATAAGAACGAAGAAGGGCGAATATGTCATGTGTTTTTACAGCAACGGAATGTAGTTTCATCATTTTCTTTTCTATTTTCTAGGCTTTCGTTAATTTTGTGTGCCCAATGAGCTTATATGATGCCTTCATAAGTAACCCTTTCAATTGTGAATGAAATGTTGAAGAGACTGTTGTGAAATCACTAGAGAAGAAGAATCGGCTCCAGTCTTCTGTTCTAATGAATTCTGACAGTAGATTCCAGTTAATGTAGTTGTAGGTATACCTAATATTAGATGGCTGCGAAGAATTGACAGAAGTTGTAGCGCATAATATTTGGAATGATAATATTCTATGGTCACTGTTAGGGAAAGATGGAATTACATTCCTGTTCTTCTTTTTTATTGTATATACCTTATAACTCCATCCTATGGTTATTGTTAAGCTAAATGCTTTTTAGACCATTACAACTTTGAATCACTTTGAATCACTTTGAATTCAGGTTAGCTGGAATAAGGTTCAGAGTGAAGACTAGGTCTAAGATATTGTCATTTCATGTAGGTTGGTCAATAAATTGCTCATATCCTAGTAAGTCAATCGTTCTAGGGAAAATTGTATAGCAGCTGTGATGTGCAGGATCGTGCCAGTTTAATTTTGGCATGTTGAAGTCACCAGCAATAGGCTTATATTTCGTGTCGTGTAGAGATGCTTCTATAAACGCATTAATCAAGGAATCCATTTTAGAGATGGTTGAAGACGGTGGATAATAAATAGAACCTATTAAGAGATCTTAAGATGGTAATACAATCCATGTTGAGTCTTCTAGTTCTGTCAGACTAGGTGAAGTATAGGTATCAGCTTTAAATTCGGAATGAACATAGATAAGAGTACCACCTTCCCGTTTCGAAGTTCGGTTATTCCTGAATATTTGGTAATTAGGTACTATAAGTGTTGAGTCAGGCTGGTCATCTCGGGTCCACGTTTCAGTTATAAGAATAATGTCTACTAAGTTCGTAATGAGAAAAGATTTAAGCATTTGAATTTTAGGGGTAATTGATCGGGCATTTATAAGTAGAATACTAACATAAGAAGGAGCGGGATTAAAAGGAGTGGAAGTAAGTTGAGACAAAAATTTAGAGCAATTATTATTTAATTTATTATTTTTGGAAAAAAATTGGCATGATCATAAAAAGGCGTGTATGGTACGTATTGAGATGTGTATCGATTATAAAATGGAGGATTTTGAGTCATATAATTAGAGGAGTAAAATGGTTGAGCATAATAACCAGGGGAGTAAGGGGAGGGTCTGTGAAGCAAAGTGTAGTCAATGGGAGACTGATTATACTGTTTAGGGGGGAATGGTGGTTGAATACGGTAACTGGTATAATGTGCGTGCCTATTATTATTCACCAACGTCATTTGTTGGTTTGGGGGCTTCTTGAATGCCGTGTTTCTAAATGAGCCAGGATTTGGGAGAAGAGGTCGTGTCTGTCTAAAAGTAGGTAAGGGAAGTGAACGCTTAGTGGGTGGCGGTGTTCTGTGAACTATGTCGTTTGCAGGTGATAAATCTTGGCTTCTTAAAGGTGTAGTAACTACAGGTGAATCACACTGCATACACTCAGATGAATCAGAAGAAGACTGAGTTGTGGGAATAATTGTAATTTTGCGTTTCTTATGACCGAAACGCCTCTGCATAGGGGTGAGGTCTGGCTTCATAGTAACGTTAGAAAATCTGGGAATGGATTTCAAAATATTTCTATTCTCTAATATATATGAAACGAAACATTTATCGGTGAATTTTATAAGTATTGGAGTTCGTTGTTTCAGGCTGTTTTTGCGTAAACGGACAAAATCAGCACAATCTACCGGAATACCGTATGAAGTGAGAAAACACCTTTTCAAGTCATTTAAAGGAAAATTATCAGCTACATTAAATAAAATGATATTCTTAGAACGAGTTTCTCTTTGAGTAATTTCAGTACAAAGAGTTTCAACAAATTTATTGGTTTGTATAAGGATATCTTGATCAATGATGGAATTGGGCTTCATAAGAGATAATAAAGGTTTAAGAGAGTCAAATAAAATCTGAGAAGTTGTTATTTCGTTACGTAGACTCAATATTTCAGATTCTAATTTTTTCAATTTATTTAAGATTAAAGAGGTGTCATTATCTAACCTTACGGTACAATTTCTTGTTTGAGGGTTTTACGAATTTCAATGCGGCGTGAGATTGATGTTTTAGGATGCATATTATATAGAATATCGTGGAACGTAAATTTTAACTTTAAGATATTATCACAAGTTATCGGTTCCGGTATGTAGCGTATAGAGGAAAAAGTAAGTATGGATATGTAATTAGGATCACGTACCGTATATATATATATATATATATATATATATGTTTTAAACTCACAAAACTCCATATTGCATGTCGCTTGTTTATTTTTTCAACACGAAAAAGATGTTCCGCTGAACTCCAACGAAGTTTAAAATGGCCAAAAATATTTAAATAATGATTAAATGTTTCCTGATCCATTAAAAATTCGTATTCACATAAGTTCTCACAATCCGGCTAATTATATTAGCAGAAGACACAAGCGAGTGGAAATCATGCAACGCTTCAAAAAATTTATATCGGAGATTTCGTGAAGTCACTGGGAGCATGTTCAATTGCTACACATACTTGTAGCTAACAGATGGATTTTCCATGCGCGGCAAAAGTTCAAGTTCAAGTTGCACAGGGTTGAAGGCGGCTAAAAGCCGATCACGCGATTGAGCACCTGGCACTTCGATATAAAGCATAGAGTTCTTGAGGTTCACACGTTCTTGTTTCCGAATATTTAGAAAGAAAGGTTGGGCTTCTGTTCAATAAAACGGTGAGATGTCATCGAATCAGAAAACGATTCAATAAAATGAGTGAACAATATATGATGCAGGAAATCACAAGCGTGAACCAGAAAATGTGCAGCAAAGTCTTAGACTGCACGTGGGCTAAGATGCTGTCTGTTTGCATAGACCTGAATAGACATGTGAAATAAAATGTAACCATACAAATACAAGTAGCACTTGCATGTGTGTGGTTTAATGTATGCAAATAAGTATTTTTTTTTAAATACATGTTTTGAGTTTTTTATAGTTATTTATTTGACAATTTTTGGAACTATTGTAGCTGATTTATTGTCTTATTCCCTATTGAAACTTAACACGTTGGAAGGTTAATTTAACCACCTGGGAGCTCACTAAAGTGGTTGACCGCACCGTTGCTGAAAAAGTGCTCACGTACCAGTTGCCTGGGTTTACTCGCGAAAGGTTTCATCAAATAACCACTTGTAGCTGTTTTAGTGCGAGTTCTAGTAATTCAGTAATATTATTACCATTAAGACCCTTTAGAATCTTGAAGGTTTCTATTAAGTCGCCTCGCAGCCGCAGTCACTTTAGTGAGAACGAATAGAAATCCTACAGTCTTGCCTCATAGGTTTTACCTGGCTGACATTCGACCATAGTAATTGAAAAACGTTGGACTATTTAGAGAGATGATATATCTGTTTTATGTACGGTGCACATGATTGAACACAGTATTCTAAGTGAGGCCGCACGACTAGCTTGTATAGGGGAATGAATGTAGAATGTTTACGGCATGCCAACGCTGAGTGCAGTACAAAGAATTCTCAGCAATCCTTGTTAGCTGATTTCACACATTGAGTAAACCACTCATGATCTCCCGTGACAGTAATACCTCGATCCTCCACTTTCTGAGCTGCAGCTATTTTTATAGTTTCTACGCCCATTTCTTGTTGTGTTATCGCCAATTCAGTTGTCAAAACGCAGTTTCATCGCAAGTTTAGTGGCAAGTCACCAATCTTTATGAACCCGAATACATTTTCCAAATCAGAAATAAGCGTCTCAATACCGTCGGTTCCTAGTATCTCTAAATCATCAGCAAAAAACAGCAACTTGATCTCAAGCAGGCTGCACGGACGTCTACAAAAATAAGAAACTTTTATGATCCAAGTACTGAGTCTAAATGCACTCCACTGAGTATCACTGATCTACTTCACTACAATCTTGCATTATCTGGATTAAATACACCTCTTTGGATTCCACTTAATACCAGATTTATGAACATAACATTTCCGGAGTCAAGACAATCAATTTCTAGAGAAACCAATTTTCTAAATTTTGAACCAAACTGACCTACACGGGTTAGTTTGAGTGCAAAACTAAATATTGGATTGACTTTGCCACATTTCGAAAGACCTCGTTTTCCCACTTCGCTTGACACATTTGACCGGAAAATCGGATTAAATCTCAAGGATCTACCACGAATTTCGTTATCTAACTTTTCTGTGTCCAGATTATTTACTCACACACTTCCAGAAACTGTTAATCGGTTTCGTATTCGACTACACATCATACAAGCCGACGCGCGCATACCCATTTACCACACAGTTCGATTGATTAATCTTTGAACCCCGGCATCATAACCTTACGAGCGAAGCTTCACGATGGCTTTGACGTGTGCAAAATTTGTCGAAAGTTGGTAAGTCACAAAGCCCGACAATATCTATCAGTTTTATCTGTCACGATAAAGTTTATGTTAACTTTGAAGTTACCCTGACTGATGATGCCATTGCAATAATCAATAAAGACAAAATGTTAGGAGTAATCTATATCTGTCATTAATGCAGACTTGAACCTATAAACTGTAAAAAGACGACTGCGAGCTCACAGACTGAGAACAATATGTTGAATTTAGAAAACAGCATACATAATATAGAAGGCGTGGTTCACCTCATTAGGTTGAACCCAGACTGGTGAGGGTTAACTTAGAAAATGAGTGTGAACTGGAAAACGTTCTATTAAATTCTCACATACTTCGGTCCAACAATTCACTTAAAATTCGTATCGATGCTCATATTCCATGTTTCGAACGAAGGAATAATACATGCAACATATGAGAGACATCAATACGCAATCTCATCATCCTGAGCTGGCAGGCAATCTTGAGGATAACTGGCGAGCTCCGCATGACTACCCGAAATAACGTTCTCTCTCTCTGATATTATTTCCATAGAACAGGCTGTTGTCGTTGATAATTTTAGACTCCATTCTCCAGCGAATTACAAATGTAATAAGCCACGTCCACTAAAAATAAACTTCCCGATGAGTACCATGGTTGATACTGTACGTTTAACTGGAAATGCTGAAAACACAAAATCCTAGAGGGTGTAATCCGTGATATAAATGCAGCCCACTCTGCATCAAATACTGTCTGGATTGATGAAACCCTTTTAACTAAACTGAGAAATTAATCTTCGGTTGGGAAACGCAATTTATCGCAAAGTCCCCCGAATTGACTCCCGAGTTTTGGACTGATATTAGAAAGAGCAATCTATTTTGATCGAGAAGATGATTTGATTCGCGTCTCTCAATCTGTAAAGACCGGTGCGATAAAGGACTCTTCAAGAGTCCACGCGACAATATCGATTGTCTCAAATTATGTGATCACACGACACCATCCATATTAACATACCAAAATGGTTCTTGGATGCCTCTATACCAATTTCCAATGATAAATCAACGAATTTGCGGAACTTGTCGCTAGTTGCGCGATTAAACGACGTTACCGAATCTGGACTCAACCCAAAAATCCACAATTGTGAGCTAGATATTGCAGGCATGTCACTGCTGCGTTGAGACCGTGCATCAATTGGAGTAGGTTTGTCATTCTATTATGATTAAAGGCTCGAATGCATCGAACTCATAGATTCCGACTTGGTGCTTCGGGACCCGGTGTGGTGCTTATTGACAACAACTACACAAGAAGAATGCACAATTAGTGTAATTTATCGTCCACCAGCAGCCCCTGAAGTTTATAATACGAATCTACTCGACAACATGCGCTTGATTGCCTCGAAATATCATACTGGAATCTTGATTGAGGGAGATTTTAATCTGTCTAACTCGCTGAAGACTAGCAAAATTTCTGAAAACTCACACTGCATCTATCTTCTAGCAGCTCATTGAAGAAATTCCTTTTACAATCACGTGAATATGAATAAAGATACAAAAGGACAGGTTTACCTTCAATGCTTTATCCGATGTTCACAACTAAAGAAGATTCCGTCAAAAACATTATAATACAATAGAGAGTAGACTGTCGCAACTGGAGGAGGAGCTTGCATGAGTGAAAAATGCTGTAGAGCCATTAATCAAGCCTAAATTATGTAAACTGAACAAACGAATACGTTCAACTTTACCGCCACTGAACCAATCTCTGGAAAAGTTTGAATTGTTGCAGCAAAGCACCAAGGAGTGTGTTAAAAACATCTCAAAGCCGAAACCGTTAACATCGAATGCCCTATTAGCGACAGTTGCGTCGAAATGAATTTCTCTTAGTGTTATCTGCACCAACGTGCCAGAGTGGACTAAGACGTTATTGTCGAATAGCCACCATAATAATTTGTCTGAATGGTTGAAACTGTTAACTCCCAAAGCGTTCCACCCGGTTTCGTTGATTCGCTTGAATCGTCCTCCCAAAGCGCTACACCAAGATAAGCCGCGGTTGCTCGAGGTAGTAGTGCAAAATGAGAAGGATTCAGAAGATGTAATTCTGTCGACATACTTGCTACAAGACGGCATGGAAAATACATGTCGTGTATTTGTCGATGTGCCCTGGTCGAAGCAGGCAAAATAGCCACCGGAAGGTGACCAAAAGAAAACAAACGATCACAATAAGCATAAACTTATTCTCTTAAGCGTCCCAGAAGATGCCACCGGCTCAGATACAAAGTGTTAATTCAACCACGACCAACAACAGTGTAGATTTATTAGCAATGCTATTCAAACCACCAATGTAGCGGTTATCGATACGTTCCAAATCCCGAATTAATCGAATTACGAAGGTAATTGTCCACGACCTCTTAAACTGACGATTGTGACTACCACTATGGTGAACACCGTGCTTAACAATTGGAACCAGTATCGATACAAAGTTCCACGAGAGATCAAAATTATCAGTAAACACCTGAAAACTGACTCTATCGTGGAATTTGCCAGACATGTTGGTACTGAGCACAGTGGAGCCGGAAATTCTGCACCAAAAAACGGAAGTTGACCGACTCTATCGGAGTTGGTGATGTAATTTAACCACCATTTTTGACACGTACTCAAATTACCTGCTCAAATACTCATCATCCATTACTTTTATCAAGATCGAACATCAAATGTTTGTACACCAACGCACAATGCTTGATAAATAAGTTACCTGAACTAATCGAGCTTCGGTAAAATATTCACCACTCCTGATAGCCGTAACGGAAACTTGGTTCAATCAGCAATTATTTGAGGAGGAAAGTTCCATTCCAAACATGTTTTTTCATGGTACTCGAATGGACCGTGGAGGAGGAGGTGCTGCTATTTACTATGATCATCACCTCACGTTCAGAGAAATCACGGATGAAGATTTGATACTGGAAGGTACACTTCGTTGTTCATTTGAATTAGCAACAGGTGAAACGGTATTGTTGGTATGATTTAACGACCACCGTCAGCAGACGAATCATATAATGCTAGTTTAATTGAGAAAACTCAGCTGGTTGTTTCCAGATACCAAACCAACGTCCTGATCATGGGTGACTTTAATTTTCCGAATGTACTAAAAAAAGAGATTCCACCGGTAAACACTTTTGATCATCTATTCTACAAAATGTTCAACGAAATTCCTTTATTCAACCACATCTCAAGCGGCATTCGCTTCAGAGGCACAAGCAAAACGTCCATTCTCGATCTTGTTCTGACTAGGGTGAAAATGTCATAGAGGATATCCGCTATGAAGCACCTCTTGGAAAGAGTGATCATGTAGTCATTGTTTTCGATTATATATCTAAAGCAAAAACAGCAAGTCATACTCAGAAATTGATAAGAAAAATCGATACGGTTGCATTATCAATGTTTCTTCAAGGAGTCACCGACTGGGAAGCGATTAGCACTGATGTTCAAAAATGCTGGTCATC
>JACCGJ010021962.1:0-29551 GCA_013407085.1 Atriophallophorus winterbourni | reverse complement strand
AAAGTTATTGTTTGTGGTTCACGCAACAAAACTACCGATCAACACTGACCCAATAGACCCTGGCGATTGCAAAGGGAAAATTGTTAGCAAAGCACCTTCACATTTGACTTAGTTAATCCTTCGAACTTAATGCCTCGTGTAAAAGCGAAATGATGATTGATCTCTCTGGCACTTTCACTCAACTTTACGAGCGATTTATACTGTTTGTCCATAGAAAGTGGCCAAAAAGGATCATTGTTTGTGTTGTGAAGCTTTAGTTTAATATAATTGGAGCATTTTTAATTACCACAAAACATTGAGAGAATTTTCTGACAACATTAACTCACGTGAATTTTCCCAACGCTTCTTCTTCCTCTTCAATTATCTTTCTTACCATTTTTTCACGGTTTTCATCTTTGTTTCTGCTGAAACAGCTCCTAACAAAGGGCGAAAAAGGGATATTGGACATACTTTATCCGCAATTTAATGAACATTATTAGGTCCATTTCAACGAATGAAATAAACCCTCAGGTTGACCGATTATAGAGTAAATTAATATCCTCATTTGGCATGCATGAAACAGTGAAACGGGGGAAAAATATTAAACAATATTTGCTGTTGTATGCTACTGCTGAATAAGGTTGACACGATCACACCCATATTGATGGGCTTACCTTCTACCGTTGCTCACTCCACTAGCTTGCATGACTTTGAAACGAATTCAGACGAATTTTTATTGCATTATTCGTTTCTTTATCTTGTTTATACACGTGCATTTCAATTTTTACCATCCTATGGTTGTTGTTAAGCTTGTTGCTTTTTAGTCCATTAAACCTTGAATTGAATTGAATTAAACACGTCTTCTTGAAAAAAAATCTTTATTTGCACGCGTTTTCAGCACACACACACATCTCAACTGGTTTCGTGCTGTTTGCACCCATCTGGTTGGGACAGTATGATCAGGAACCGCATGCGCTTGAAACGGTGGAAGAATGACAAGCAAGTTGTGTTCGTAAACTACGGTTGGATAAAGTTGGCACGACCAGTCCGTTCAATCAAACTATGTGGCCAGAAACACATATAGATGGGGTTAAAACCACGGTCATGAACAATCATCCCCGTTTGTCTGCATGGCGCACACCCCACGAACGGTTTCGTTCTATTTGCACTCATCAGGTAGGGGCAGTAGGATCACGATCCGCAGAGTAAATTAAGTTTGCAGGAAATCCAAAATATTTCAATCTTTTCTCTGCGAAATCGTCATCCATATCGACCGATGATAGTCTAGTCCCAACACTTGGTGCTCGCTTCACACCAGTTGAAGTGTACAAGAGATAAATAAAAAAATTACGTTTGCTTCTAGTTCAGTTGTTGCAACAATCATGTTAGAACCAAGCTTAAAGATGGTGATGAACAAGATCAAGAACAAGAACAAAACGATGCATGAACGATGTATGAACACACGTTTCATACATTGAAACCTATCCCACTCAGCCGGATACAATTTTGTTAAAATCGAAAAACAAACTTTAAAAAATGTCATCTAGCCTTTCTCATGCAGAAAACTTACCTCGGACCGAAATAGAGCAAAGTCAACCAAAGCCAGGCCACGAGAAGCATCACCAGTGAAATCGGGCAAGCCATTGCCATCCAAGAGCCAAATGAAAGTCCGGTATCGCCTCCGTAAATGCTATGGCAACGGAACCAATGTTCCCACAATTAAACAGATTAACTAAATAATGGTGAACGGATACTATGATATAACCGGTTTCACACTGTTTGCCATTGTCAGATAGGGACATTAGGATCAAGATTCTCGTGTCTTGAAACAGGGGAGTAGTCAAGGTGTGAACTTGCGAGCAACCTTTTTCAAGGATTCAAGGATTTATAGTTAAAAAAGTTAATACTTTACAACAACACAGGATTACGCTATGAATAAAAACAGGAAAAATACAATAGTATAAAAGCAATAGTGAATATAAAATTGTAAAGCTCACGAATGTTATTCTTTTGCATATGTTAGTCCAATTTCGCTTTGAACGCCGCTAGGCAAGGAGAGTCCACCGCATGTTGGGGTAGGCAATTCCAAAGAAATATAGCACGTACGGCGAAAAATGGCGCCGACAATCAATACGGGAACTTGGAACGTAAAGGGATAAGGTATGTCCGCGTTTCACTTTCTCATCACACACATCAAGTAAGTGTTTTAGTGGATGTCCTTCAGTAGACACAATTCTATATGTCAGAATAATATTGCGTCGTATCCTCCTTTGGGTAAAGTCGCATAGACCCAGACGTCGCAATCTTTCGGTGTACGGCACATTGCGAAGACCCATCATTAACTTTGTTGCTCTATGATATGTCTTTTCACAGTCAAGGAGCCCAGACCTCTACCGCATACTCCATCGTAGGGCGAATGTAGACATTCATTATCCTTGGTAAGGTTACCAGAGAGAATCTGCCAAATATTCTTCGAAAGATACCCAACAATCTGTTTGCCCGTCGATATATGTTCTGGCAGTGCGCTGTGCTCTTCAGGTTCCCGCTAATCCACACTCCAAGATCTTTTTCTAACGAGCTCCATGCTAGGTTTTCAGTTTCCAATCGATATGTCCAAGAAACATTCGTGCCAAGATGGAGCATCTTACATTTCTGTATGTTGAATGACATGACATTCATGGCTGCCCAATTCGACACGCTGTTCGATAGGGCTGGCACGACCTACCTACTCAATAGCATGTAAACACGCACACATGTAGATAGATTGAACTCATGAACTCAAACAAAATATCCGTATGTACATGCATTTCCGTCGCGCAAATTCCACTCTACCGTGCACTCATCAAGCGGAGACATTATGATCGGGATCCGCATGCATTTAAACAGCGTGAACATAGTTTGGTACCCAATGTTATCTAGAGTTCATACAACGAACCACGGTGTTCAACTACCGAATCCCAAAGTGATTTTCGATCAAGCGCACTGTACGCTTATAAAATGACTAATGTATAGTGTCTTTCACATCCCTGCACTTCCGCAACAGTGGTTTCATTGTCTTACTTTGTTTAGTAATCCTTCATTGTTTGAAGGCTTACTGAACATAATCTTGATGACGGCAAACAGCCAGAAACTAATTGTTGGGGTCCTGAGCAACACTATACATAGTTTGGTAAGGATTTCGCAATTAAGGATGATGAAGCTGTGGGCTGGATACATTTTCTGAAATTTGAAATTCGACCGGATTTTGACAAAGCGTCGTACCGCATTTTTTGAGCTCCTGATTATCAAGATATACGGCCTATAATTAATATATATAATATAATATATTTATATATATATATATTATAATAAATACCTTGTTGGAATCCACTCGAGTTCAGCTATCTGGATATCCTACTCTCGTAACTGTAGTGATAATACGAGCGAATTGGGATTTATCATGATTTTCCTGCGTGCAAAGCTGGCTATATTTTAAACATCGTGCGAGCAACTACCGAAGCGTGTCGTCGGATTCAATTCTGATGTTGCTCTTATTGGTGAACACTGCTTTTTGTCACGCTCACGATATTCAGCATCGATCGATCGACAGAACCACGGCTTGTGCACACACCCGAACAGTGCTGCTTACAATCATGACCGGATGACCCCGAAAAGAATGTGACAAATCGCTTGCCAGGTTTGCAAGTTCAAACCAACCGCGTTATTCTCGGACGCGTGAACCCTTGGGTATGAAATTGATACGCATCGAAATGTACTGGAATCAGTATACAAAAACTGAATGAACAGATAAAAAATGTCATAAAGGCACCATCGTTACCCAACTTAGAAGTTACTGCCAAAGAGCCGATAGAAAAACCATTATACTCGAACACGCCATTATTTGCCCAGATAACCGCGCAGATTGTGATTAAAACAGGTAAGAGTTCGCCGGGATCAGTGACTCCTCAAACGGAAACGAGAAAGGACGAAAAAGGAAAGAAAGCTAAACGAAAACATGACTTAGTTAAATGGTATAAACTCTGTAGTCCGATGAGACTGGCCCCAGTTACTCCCTCATCAATAGTTCGGCTGAATCGTCAGGTGAATTCTCCCCACAAAATGATCTTCACTATTTACGAATCACGCTGCAATCTGCGGAGGACGTGGAAAACGTACTCTTAAATACCGTCTTAGAGGTGTTCAAGAGTCTACATGTCGTATCCATGCAGATCTACAATGTTCGGATCGAAAGTCGTCGAAGAAAACTCGAGAAGAAAATAATCCAAAACGTATTGTTCTTCTAGGCGTTCCAGAAGCCGCTGCTGACGTACCTTCAGAAGAAAGCTCTGAGCACGATCACAAACCGTGAAAATACCAAGCCGAAACAATCGGTTTAAAAAAGCCATACTTGTGGATTCTTGTAGGATACCGCGGTCTGCCACCTATAAAGGGGACGGTCCTAGCCCTTTAAACTAACCTTCTTGACACCCGAAATGACCGATAGTATCAAACTTGAATGGAAAGCTAATAGAAGAAACCTACCCGAAATCGTTAAGTTGAGCTTGCCCATGATAATAGCCGAAAGCAAGCAACCCACCAACGCCTAGTGATGCGGTTCAAACTCAATATCATAACTAAAAATAACTTGAGCATTCCGACTCTAACTGAGTCGGCCCAATGTTAACCTCTCATGATTTGAACACTATAAACTTTATAAGATGTTTATATACAAATGCACAAAGCCTTCCAAACAAATTAGCTGAGCTAACCGAGATATGTTCGCGCTACTCACCTGACATTATCGCCATTACAGAAACATGGTATTCTTCCCAATTGATTGAAACGGAGATATCAATTCCAAATATGAATTTGATAAGGAACGATCGAGAGAGAAGTGGTGGTGGTGTTGCTCTCTATTACCATAATCGACTCCAGTGCCATCCAATAGACAAGACAGAATTCACGCTCGATGATA
Source organism: Atriophallophorus winterbourni (assembly GCA_013407085.1). Taxonomy (NCBI): domain Eukaryota; kingdom Metazoa; phylum Platyhelminthes; class Trematoda; order Plagiorchiida; family Microphallidae; genus Atriophallophorus; species Atriophallophorus winterbourni. The sequence goes on along the minus strand of JACCGJ010021962.1, from coordinate 24,618 downwards.
CAATTTGGTGTTCTTTAACGCTGATGTCTGGTGAAGTTTGCATGATTGGTGTGGTCTACCAGTCTACTTCATCTACTAAATCGTACAACGAAAGGTTGATCCAAATTCTTCAGCGTTTGACTCGCACTCGGCAAGCAACAATAATTATTATGGGTGATTTCAACCTGCCTACCGTTTATCTCAGGGAGGTTCACTCCCACAAACGCTAAAATACCGTTTTGGAGAGGTACTAGGTTTAGTGCATTTATACAACCATGTTCAAGAATGCACTAGGATAAGAGGTTCTGGCCGCCCCTCCGTCTTGGATTTGTTGAAGAATCTGTTCAGGCCCCGCTGGGTTTTAGTGACCATTCAGTGCTTGTGTTCGACTATGTTTGCAGTACTCAGCAATCGCTTGCTCCGAATGGGGTGGTTCGCCGGGTAGTTAAATTAGCCCTAAGTAAGTCGCTCGTGCAGATTCAGCATTGGCTGATGGACCACATAATCTTTGACTCGCAATGGAACGAACTTGTAGATTTTCTGAAACTGAAGATTAAAGAGAACTCGTAGATCGTTCCAAAAAGTCCGAACAAGAACTTCGCTTTTTGTCCACAGCAGAACAAAAAATTGGATAGCATGGAAACGAGCAGTGTGGATGCATCGTAAAGCTAACAATACTTCTACTTCTGGGCAACATTTGATTATGTTACGCAGCGAATGACTTCATTTATTCGAGAGAATAAAGAAACGCACCTATTGATGCTGCTGTCAAAAATGGAACGCAAACCTATGTTACTATACAAAATCATGAACGCGAAAGCAAAAATCAATCCAGGGAATTTTGCCGTCCAGAATAGTGAAAACTCACTGAGATCGCGTTGGAAACCACTAATGCTCTGCTGATTTATTGCGCTAATGTTTGAGCGAAATGTTTTAGTGGAGCGTTGTGAGTATTCAGGCGACTATGGAATCGAAACATAACGCGAAATTTTGGAAATATCTGAAGATTGTCGCTAGTCAATTGCTCAAACTAAATGTAAGAGAATCACCAGGTGCTGATGGCAACCCATGTGCTCAGTTCTGTCATCGTCAGCTTTGTAAACCGCTTACCAGCCTGTCTAATTATTTGTTGTTTAAGGGAGTGGTAAGAATAGACTGGCAGTCCGGCGTGATTACACCTATCTTCAATGGCGGCTGCTGATCTGACGCTGCAAATTGTCGTCCCGTTACATTAATACCTGCTATTCGTAAGGTCATGGAACGTATAGTATCGGAAAGAATGGTTGCACACTTTGAATCGCCCAATTTGTTTTCGCCAGCGCAGCATGGATTTAGATATCATCGTTCTTGTCTAATGAATCTTCTCATAGAGTTAGACGACCGGATGAAGGAGTTGGATATAAGCACTTGCATTCACGCGTGTTACTGAGACATTTCTAAAGCTTTTGACAGAGTCAAACAAAATTTGCTTCTTCAAAAACTGATACGATTAGGAATAGGTGAACCACTCCTTTTATGGTTGTGCGACAACCTTTTCTATCCCAAAAGTTCAAAACCACCAGCGGACTCCCACAAGGATCCGTACTCGACCCGCTACTCTTGCTATTATACATAAACGATTTACCCCCATCACATTATCTTAAATGGTCATGATGATATAAAAATTTGGACGCAAATCAGTTCTGCAGATGTTTGTGAGAAACGGAAATTGGATTTAACATGTCAAATTGGGCATCCATGAATAATATGACATTCCACATAGGGAAAATTAAGATCCACCTTGGTAAGAATGTTCCCTAGACATATCGATTGGAAACTGAAAACTTGACATGGAGCTCGTTGAATGATTATCTCTGGTAACGTTACCAATGATAATGAACATCTACCTTCGACCTACGATGGAGTATGCGGTAAAGTTCTTGGCTCCATGGCTGCGAAAAGATATTGCTCTCTTTGATAAAATCTATCACAAAGCAACAAAGTTAGTGATGTGTCTTCACAATGTTCCGTACACCGAAAGATTGCGACGTCTGGGTTTATCTGAATTTACCCAAAGGAGGATACGACGCGATATTATCCTGACCTATAGAATTATGTTTACTGAAGGACATCCACTAAAACACTTACTCGATGTGTGTGATAAGAAAGTGACACGAGGATATATTTTATCCCTTTACGTCCCAAGTTCTCGTATTGAATGTCGACGCCATCTTTTTCGCCGTACGTGATATAAGTTTTTGGAATTCCCTACCCCAACATGTGGTGGACTATCCTTGCCTGGCGATGTTTAAAGCGAAATTTAACGTACACATGCTAAACAACATCATTCGTCAGCCTTACTTTTGATATTCTCTATTCCTTTTATACTATTATATTTTTCATATAAATCCTTGAATCCTTGAAAACGTTTTCAATGACGAATTTCAAATCCGTTGTGCTACCATGACCAATTTTCAAACATAAAAGCCGAAAATTGTAAGCTTACTACATCGACAGGACCCGTGCGTGAGCCTGCACGTTTAGTATATAAAGTACATACCTATTGACCTGCCCGAAAAATATCGAGTTCGGAGCTGTCCCGGTGACTGTTCCGATACCTCCGCAGGTGGATGCGTAGCAGACGCACAGACTGAGTGCGATGTTGAAATTCTTCCGCTTTTGAAATTGCACTGCATCTTCTACTTTGCTCATACGGCTTGGTCGTACTTCCAGAACACAGCCCTCCTCAAGTTCCGATAAGTTGATGTTAGCAGGGCCAAGTGTTTCGGATGAAGAGATTTGGCTTTGTGTGTGGTTATGGCTGTTGATCAGGGGGAATTTTACGCAAAGATCAATGTTAAGCGCGCAAGTAAGAATAATAACAAAATACTTTTGTATTTAAATGCAGTTGTACTTTTAGTTCACTATTTATGGGGTCGATATAATGAAAAATGTGTTAAAACCTTTTTCAAGCGGGCAATAACGGGTTTTGTGTCGGTTGTTCTCATTGGATAGAGACCAGAATTCGTGGTTATGGGATTTGGACAACGTGTTTCCTTGGGCTTCTGAGGATGATATGCCATTCGACGCACAGAAAAGCTAGATGCTCCGTATTCGTAAAAAATCCTTTGATGTCTTAACTGTGAACATAAAGTTAGGCATGGATGTTTGCGGACAAAGACTTCGGAATACGGCTTTTATGTACGGCGGTAAAACCGAATCATCCACGCAAGACACGAATGAAGACTGAAAGATTTACATTTAAGGATCAACTGCCTAATCTTGATCATGTTGTTAATGAACAAAGTAACGAATGCTGAAGTACATTCTGAAGCTAATCTATAGAAAATATTCACACTACTATGACTCTCCCGCGCTGGCTCTCGTGTATATCGCATGGCAAATGATCACACTTCAAAGGATCTATTCTATGATGAGTCAAAATCAGGAGGTCGATTATTGGGCAGACCACACTTGCGGTACAAATACTTGTGCAATAGCGATACGAACATTCTTGAGATTGAATCTACGTGCTCTTGACAGCTGACTTTGAAGGCACTGTGTAAAGCATCAGCTGCATGCTGGTGTAGAGAAGATACTGCTCTCCGCTATTGATTGCATAGTACGCCGCCAGCGTGTAACTAGATGTATAAGTGCTGGTGGAGACGTTGTTCCTCCCGAATCAGACTGTTTAGTCATTCTAAAAGCTACGGAGTAAAAAACCATCGTGTAGTTGTGATGTAGATCCATGGTCCATATCGACTGAAGGAGGCTGACAACAACAAAAACAACCGTGTTTTGTTCCTTGATTAGATACACCGACCATAAATGTCTCTATTCTAGGGACACAACTTAACGATAAAGTCTATGGGACCGAATATTTGCAGGCATTTTGGGCATTAAGATCCGCCAATCTATTTCACATCACAACAAATCATCATCGCTGGTGTTCAAACGTGCGAAATTGTATTTAACGGAATCAGAAGACTGTCTCGTAAGACACGACTACATCAGAAATGAACACAGCTGAAGGTATTATCATGGAAGCTGACGCCTCGGAAATTCATCTCACTCTAATGCTCGGAACACCGTTTGTGTACTACAATGCAGTTGGTTCCAAGTTGGTAGGGACCAGAGGTTTTGAGTAATGCTGTCTCTGCGATGTAAACAGTTGCTTTACATCTCAGAAATAATATAAGCGTGGGAGTGGGTTGTTGTGAGTACCTTTGGGATCCCACGTTCATCAAATTAAAAACGTGATGGACCACCCCTTTTGAAACTAGCATTTTTATAAGTGCTATGACAGACTTTATCAGACATACTTGACGACTACGCATAAAAAATATACACAGAGACGTCAGAATAAGCACATTAAAAGCAGCCTCAGAAACACAAGCTGCAGCATTGCCGTGCAAAGATACATAAAATTCAAACTCAGTAGACTAATAAAAAACCCACAAAGGTCCGGCTCTCAAAGGGTTTGACCAATAGACACCATCCACATATCATCGCTACAAACCAAAATAAATAATAACTGTGTATACACTAATGGCTCTTGTTAAAACTCCACACACGCGGACTAGATGGTAAAATCCACGCATGTAATAAATAATGATCAATTTTCCGTGAGATGTTTGTGCGAGTCAAAACTGCGCAATCAGAGTCAATTCAAGTGACATGTGGTGTCCCACAAGGATCAGTTCTCGGACCACTCTTTTTCTATTATATATAAAGGACTTACCTGCTAGAATACATCCACCGATGCTTATTTTCGCAAATGACGCAGTGCTTTGGTGCATGATAAACTCTACTGATGACATGCTGAACCTGAAACGGGATCTCGACCTGATTTATGCCTCGTACCATGATAACAAAATGCCACCGAATGCCAAGAAATGCAGCTTATTATCACGTAACACTAATATTATATAGGTCGAACTGTTTTTAAACCCGCCTAGTCCGAATAAGATTATTTACTCTCGTTTAGGAAACTCAAAATATGTCGACTCGCTGAGGCAAAGCTGAAACGAACTTGGGTCTCCTCAGAAGACACATAGGTTCGTTTGACACAAATATAATTTGCAAGTTGATTTCAATCTACATCCGGTTTCATATCGAATATGCTATACCAGCATACTATCCTTGGGTGAAAAAAGATATTCAGCTTTTGGAAACTCCACAGCGCAGAGCAACAAAGCCTGTCCTTGGAATTTATAATTATCCAAAAGGAAACGCGCCTCAAAGGATTGATACTCCATTAATCCCAATACAGATGGCAACGAGAAGCACTAATCTTCATTTGGATAGCTTTTCATCAAATTAAACATCCACACACTGGGACTAGATGGTAAAATCCACGCATGCAAAAAATAATGATCAATTTTTCGTGAGATGTCAAAACTGCGCAATCAGAGTCAATTCAAGTGACCTGTGGTGTCCCACAAGAACCAGTCCTTTTTTCTAATATATAAAGGACTAACCTGCTAGAATACATACACCGGTGCTTATTTTTGCAAATGACGCAGTGCTTTGGCGTTTGATAAACTCTACTGCTGACACGCCGAACCTGCTGAACGCTGAAGTGCTTTCAAAAGCTGGTCTACAGAGCATGTTCACCCTATTACGTCAGCGCCGCCTGTGGTGGCTTGGTCATGTCTATAGAATGGAAAATGGTCGTATTCCGAAAAGATCTACTCTACGGTGAGTTGCAATTAGGAAGTCGCCATTGGGCAGACCGCAATTGCGGTACAAAGATGTTTGCAAAAGAGATATGAAAGCTCTTGACATTGACCCCGCAAGCTGGGAAGAACTTGCTCTTGACCGCTCACTTTGGAGGCATTGTGTAAAGCGTCGACTGCAAGCCGGGGAGGAGCAAATACAGCTCCTGGCTGCTGAACGCAGATCACGCCGCCGGCGTGCAACTGATGCAATACAACAGAGTTCTGACTATCGTTGCAAGCGCTGCGGGAGAGATTGTTCCTCCCGAATCGGACTGTTTAGTCATTCAAAAAGCTTGCAAAACACGAAATTCTGCGATGTGATGTACATCCATGGTCGACATCGACCGACGAGGCCAACAACAACACAACAAACATCATGCAGAATTTTACATCTTCCTTATACATACGTGGTCTTGTGTAACTCTACCACCGCGATGTCGGCTGAGCGTCGCAAATAAGCATTTCTATGTGGAACAGTTTATGTACTACGCGCTTTAAAAAATCACTAGATGCTCATATGGACAAGTATGTTCTCACGTTTGACAATAATCTTTAACATTTTTGACGTTTTTAACATACAACCCGATGTACATTTTAGTGGGTCTTGTAAAGCTTAGCTTTTTATCCGCATATCATCTATGAATAAATCTGTGAATAATGTTATATTTTAAACCGTTGTTGTATAGACTGGATAAAGCTAACCCTGTCCAATAACGTAATCACACTTCATGCATATGTGAATTCGCGAAAACACATGAGCTTTAACATATTGTCCGCAATTCACACATTTGCTCATCACGCAACACCCACCACCGTTTCCGCTAAGTTTGTATCACTACCATCAGGTTCCGTCCGCACATGTCATTAACATCAATTTAGGGATTAATCAATAACAGATTGATAGGACTAAGAACTTACTCGTGAACAGTCAACTCCGTCCATCGTTTAACACTCCCGGTGTCTGAAAGAATTCAAATATTCAACCATAAGCGTAGTTCGTACTGACACAATGTCGTAACATGTTAACCACAGAAATAACTTCCGTTTGTTTTCTCCTTATCGAGAAAATCCCATCAAGGAATTGTGTGTCATATCACAAATAGTGATCTTGAATTCTTAACAAGTATTTGCGCCACCTGCGTTAAAATAAACATCTCTCTACTTGCGATCACATTTCTGCAATTTCGTGATTCACGGAAGACTCATGTCTCCGAAAAAAGATAAATCGTTTCCATCCAAGTGCCTTTTTGAAATATTGTTGTATTTTTCATGAAATAAGCGCCTGTATACGTAAGTTCCTCATTGGTATCATTGGTAATAATCTTAGATGCAGGCAAAATTTGCTCAGAGAAAAATCCAGGAAGCGCGCAGTTAGAGCACTTGAAAGTGAATTAGTTGATTTCGACTGTTTTCACATCCCAGACTACTTACTAGACTCTTACTGGCCGAATCTCTCTCCCTAGACACCAAGATAGATAAACGGATCGGCAGAGCAGCTGCCCGACTGAACTCTCGTATATGGGGCAACCGCAAATTGGCAAATTCGAAGGAAACGATGACGGTATACAGGCCGTATGTACTAAATGCTGTACGGCAGTTATACTTGAATCGACAACGCAAGGCACGAGGGAAGCTGGATGCTTCGCATTTAAAAAGCATCCGCCGTATCATGAACATATCGTGGATGAACAAAGTAACGGACGCTGAACTGGTTTTGAAAGCCGCCTACGCTGGCTTGGTCTTGTGTACAGAATGGAAAATGGTCGCATTCCAAAAGATCTAATCGATGGTGAATTGAAATCAGGAAGTCGACCATTAGACAGACCGCACTGGCGGTGCAAAAATGTTTGTAAAAGTGATATGAAGAGCTATTGACATTGAAGCTACAAGTTCAGATTTTGCTCTTGACTACTCACTTTGGTGGCACTGTGTAAAGCGTCATGTTTAAGATGGGGATGATCAGATACAGCTCTTGGCTGCTGAACTTAGTTCATCCCGCAGGCGTACAACCGAAGCCAATCGTCCGTGTACTGTCCATCGTTGTGAGCGCTACGGAATTTGGTTATTCATTCCGAATCTGACTGTTTAGTCATTTAAGACACTGTGGAGCACGAAACCATTATGCATGTTTAAAGTACATTAATGGTTGACATCGACCGAAGAAGGCCATTCTCTCCAATTGTGCGTTGTGATGTACGCCAAGGCAGTTCAATATGGAGAACTAGCTTTTGCCCATGCAGCAAGTGCTCCCTCTCCACGGCACCACTGGAATCAAAAGAACAGCTAGGCTGATACGTTTGGAAAACGATGCCGTCGCAGGAGGTGACAGGACGAAGCTGAATAAACTTCGGACTGCCTAACGGGAATCCGGCGCCGGATTTTTCCTCGAGGTTGACTCCTGGAGCCTTTTCCATGATTGGATGTAGCCACAAGGCAGTGGAGGTTTCAGATACGGGTTTTCCTTCCCCTAGGTGGACCGCCTTCATGGACTTACGTGCTCCACCTGCCCGAAGCATGCTGGTTTTTAGGCGCCAGTCAGCCGCCTTCGCCCTTTTTCCTGTCAGTAGAAGCAGTTCCGCCGGGTCACACATGACCACGCTTGCAGGCCAGGAGCTGGACTTGGTTAGCAGAGGCAATATGAGACGCGTGCCATTGGAGAATTTTTGGAATTGGGAGCTTATCCACAAAACCGCCCCGGCCGTGACAACCTTGGAACCAGGAGGCCATCAACAACAATTATTTAAATGGTTAATCTGGTAAAATATTATGACAGAAGCGAAATTTAATTAGGCTAATTCTGTAATGAGCCCTGATTGTTGTTGTCTTCAATAACTCTATCATTGCTGAGACACGTTCACCCTAGCCAAACTGTCCCTAGCTGAGGTGTGCAACAAATTGTTATCAGTCATAAATTGTGGCCCATAAGCGTGTAAACAAGGATTTTATATATCGAAACATTTCTGGTAGCCATACATTCGTTTACTTTAGTTAAATTAGTTATCAATGCAATGTATATAATCTGTATTCGTCTCAAACCCCATTGAGGCCGTTCTATCAAATGTCTATCAAATTTGGACCAATATAACAGTCAGTGCAATTCCTCCGAACACTTAAGAACATTTCTAAAAGCGACTCATGAGTAATTCGTTAATAATAATTATTGCATTTAATAATTACTTACGCTCGGACGCCCCAGAGATATTGGAGATTACAGCTTCCACAATTGTGATCATCATGGCTGTGGTTGCGGTGTTACTCATCCACATAGACAAAAACCATGTCGGGATCATGAAGCCGAGCATCAGCCTGAAATCCGAGGGTGAATTCTTTATCGCCGTACTGTCTCGACAATGAAGATTTCTAATCATAACTAAATATGCGGATGCACTTTTTATGTATGAAAACACCGTGTGAACTTTTCGTCATTTTTAATTAGAAGTTGTATTTCGTTGATGAGTGCAAACAGCATGAAACCGGTCGTGGGATGTGTGTGATGGAAATGACCGTGTATATTCCAGTTTGATACAGTTAGTAGGCAATTGCAGTCAAATCCTTATGTCACAAATACAACCAAATTCAAATGAATGCCCCGACAGTGGGAGTGGTAAACGCAGCATCAGGGCTCTCCGCATTCCCAAGAAATGATTCCCTTAGGAAAAAGCGTTCAAAATTCTAATTAAATGACCAAATTATGTGTCCGGGAGAAAATAGAAAATCGGTGTCTCTGATTATTTTTGACTTCCAATTTTGGAGCATAATAATTTTTAAACCATTTAACCGAAAATGTCATATCTACCAACTATTATCTCAAACGATGATAGTTGTTAATTTAGCTTCTCCGAGTTTTCCGTCCATTATTTCATATTTTTTATAGAATTACATATTACCCGAAGAAAAATCCAAGTATTTTGTAGGCATTTTGATTTTTTGAGGGAAAAAATTCTTGCCATTGCGAGATCTTCAAATTTACCAAGTGTTAAAATTCTCGAAAAGTAAAACTGCTATAAATGCAGCAAGTTGCGCTTGTATGCCACTGTTGGGTAAGGTTGGTACGACCAACCTGTTCAATCACATGAGCCCCCACTCATGTAGACTGGGTTTTAAACCCATGACGATGAATATAAAAGCTCATCTGCATGCATTTCCATCACACACAGCCCAAGACCGGTTTCGTGCTGTTTGCACTCATCTGGTAGGGACAGTAGGATCAGGATCCGCATGCGCTTGAAACATGGAAGAATGATAAACAATTTGCGCTTGTATGCTATAAATGCAATAAATGCGGTATTTCTTTTATTTATTCCCTATCATGTAAGTGCGCTGGTCGCTATCCCCGGTTTATTATGCACGCGAATGTTTAGTTGATCTGCTTAGATATTAAATCACCTACTGGGAAGGTTGCTTGGGTTTCGCAGCTATTTCTTACCAGCTTTGCGACTGGATACGAAGAAAATCTGAGTTATGTGCATATTTCTAATCACGAAAGACTCAAAAGGACTGTCTGATTGACTTCCGAAAATTCTTAGCGCGGTATCACCGTCGGTCTTACATAAAAGTATGAATCGATTATTTGTAGAGTATTCAGAAGCCTGACTAAACAGAGATATATTGCCTTGGAATTGGAGTATGGATTAGTAGAATTCTAAAGAGCACCGTGTAAATTTGAACAGCACAGTTCAGTGTCAGAATGTATAGTAACATGTGAGCAAATTGTTAGGCATGTTTTAAAATAGATTTAGAAGATTTCGTGCGTAACATTACCAAGGATAATCGATGTTTACCTTCGTCCAACGATGGCGTATGCTTTAGACGCATGTAATTCTTGTGTGCATAAAATATTTATCTTCGATTAAATTTAACACAATGCGACAAATTAAGTGATGCACCTTTTTAATGTTCCGTACACCTTGGGATTGCGACGTCTTGATCGTGCGAATTCACTCATTAGGAGGTGAAGGCCGCGATAGTACTCTCGCCAGCAAAATTGTGTCTACCGAAAGACACCCAATAATATACTTGCTTCACTAGTGTCATGGAAAAGTTACACGTTGACATAGCGTATTCTTCTACATCTCAAGTTTACTCAAACATTGCTGGCGCCATTTTTGTTGTTTGTGCTATATTTTTATGGAATTAACCAACAAGTGGTGTGCTCTACGTCCGAAGTTTGTCTACACATACAAATTAGCCATACATTTGATATGCATATTACACACTATTCTTCTCAAGAATGTCATTCATACCGTAATCCTGTGGTGTTGTGAAGTATTCGCTTTTCCTCAAATCTTTTCAGAGATGCTATCGCTTTCAAAAACATCCTAAAATCATTCAAGATGACATTTTAGACCCTCGTTCTAGTAATCTTACATGAGAATCTCAAAATTTATCGTAAATATATCCACGTTTCCTTTTTAAGTACCTTCTAGTTCTAGCGGTGAACAAGAAGCGATTAATTTCGCCGAGTCACTCGCTCTGAATAACTGGGTTAAAGTCTTTCTAAATTACATCACAACATTTCCTTACTTCGATTTGCTCTCAACATTTCGTGTACAACATAAGTATGTTCGAGAAACATGAGGAACACATTTTCAAGATCATTTATCTAATACGATGGATAAAATTACAAAAAGAATGGACTTCAGGTAGGATAGATGGATTGAGGAGGAAACAAAGAATGACGGGGAGATGAGTCTCCGGATAGTGCCTCACTAACTTTCACGTGATATACGAAATCATAATGTCGTTGATTGAAGTGGGATTTGTCAGAAATAAAAAAAATTGTTTGGAAACAGCCAAAAAAGAAAGTTGTTTGTTTCACTAATGCTGCGGATCGATATTGAAAAATTACCAAATTACTAAGAGAAAAATTAGTTCTGAAGTTGTCAAATATTGCTGTGTAGGCTGTTTGATAGCTGGCAAAATCAATGTATTATCAATGTGCGCTTGCATGAAATTGCTTGGATGAAATTGGTACGAACAACTTGTTCAATGACATGTACCCAAACACATGCAGTTAAGTTTTAAAACCATTTACTCATTTGCATGCATTTCCATCCCACACACACCCCACGACCGGTTTCGTGTTGTTTGCACTCATGAGGTAGGGACAGTAAGATGCTTTTATGCCAATGCTGAATAAGATTGATACGACAAACCTGTTCATTTTGATCCAATGGTCCCTACCTGATTGATGCAAACAACACAAAACCGGTCGTGGTGTGTGTGTGTGTGTGATGAAATGCATGCAAATGTGCATTTATGAACTTAGTTAGTTTTGAACCTTGCTTGAAACACATCAGAGAATTATCGCAGAATTAAAGGACTAATGTGTTGTTTCGTTAACAGCTTGTACACTAACACACCACCACCGATTTCAGGACGTATACCCTTATTAGTTTAGGACAACAATCTCCGTTTCGATGAAATTTTAAACAGTAGAAAAGTGGGAAACAACGTTTTACTTTTATGCCTTTGTGGTTGTTGTGACATATACAACATTTTGATCATTTTGAGCGCTCCAATGCTTGACTAGGAAACACACTGCGGTTATTTCTATTATTGATCATTTAGAGGATCCAAACGGTGAAATTTAGGGCTCATTTTCTATGAGATTTTTCAAAATCAAACCCTCACAACGTGTATAAATTTGACTTTAACCGTCAGTACGTCGTGTAGGTCAGAGCTTCGTGCACAGAATTAGCTTGCGATGCTTAGTGTGTATGATCGTCATGTGACCAAGGAATGAAATATCACAAATTATAGAAGTAGGGAGCGTTTAAACGCCTTTTCCATTTGAGCTTCTACTAACTAACTTCAGATACTTTGTGATTTAAAGTTACTTGGAGAAATTCAAGATCACTTTGCTTATGTGTACATCACGTTAACCTGATGAAGTTGATCGCTGTCAAGGTCGGTTGACTAACTAGCATGTGCATGACTTTTGAGTGTGCAGGAATTCCTCGAAGGCTATGAATTAGGAGAAGAGATTACATCGTGTTTCAAAGCCATCCTATGTGACAACTCGACAACTAGAAGCTACAGTTTAAACTGGATGGCTTTTGTGAAAGCACTTTGAAAGCCTAGACGATTGTTGTGCATTAGTCTAAAGCAAGAGGAGAATGCAGTAATTACTAAACCAGATTATATTGCAACCTTTGGACTGAATCTCTCTAGATGAGTAATAACAATAGTTATATACCCGCGAGGTACCATGAAGAGGCTTAGCCTTGATTTACCTTACATACTGCATCCAAAATCTGCTCATATCTCATAAAATTATGGTCTACCAGATGCTGCATAATACAAATTATCCCATTCGACAAATCAAAGATATGATTGAAGCACGGAGAAATCCGCAGAAACTCCGTCCTATCCACATTGTGTACCGCGCGTCCAACCGCTTTGAATTCAGGAAAAAATGAATACTCAATCGGTCTCAAACAGTGTTCGATACATTTTAACTGGAGACTTACATTCTCGGATCAGAGCCGACAATTTTCAAAACCGCCATCGCAATGCGTCTGTGAAGATTGTGGTGTTCAATGGTGCAGGCAATGAACAAACCTCCAATGAATAACATGTTAGTGTCCTGATAAAAAATGCGAAATGTTCAGTACGAAACCGACGTATGGGATATTGCGACTGACAAAATTTCACAGGATCGATTAATTTGACAAACATCAATATCATATATTTTTGGAAAACCTCCTGCTTTAAACCCAGAAACTTGTTCATTTTGTAATATATATCTAGTGAGGTTTGTTGACACCTTTGATCTCACTACTCACTAAATAAATATCATCGTTCGAAAACCTCTTATAACAAACAATGGTTTACAAGTGTATACTTGAATGCCACTGTTGCATAGGGTTCACACAACGAACCACGATCTTCAAACACAGAATCACATAGTGATTTGTGGCCAAGCACTCAAGGCGCTTAGGGATGACCAAAGTGATGTGTTGCTCACATCCCCCGAAATTACACTCCACTACCGGATTCTGGCTGTTTGCCGTCATCTGGTGGAGACAATAAGATCAGGTTCAGTGAACCTTGAAACAGTAGAGTGTAATTTCTGGGGATGTGAGCAACACATCACTTTACACAATGGTTCACTTAAATTAAAATTCGTACACCCAAAAATCAAACAGTTTAACCCCTTCCCCGCGTAAAGGAAACATAAACTTTCAGATGATATTTAGGTTCGACATGTGAAGGTCATCTGCTACTACGCGCTCAAGATACAGATATAATAGATTTAGTTCCGAGTTAGAAAACTTACCTTCATGTAAGCTGGGCAAATATCCAATGAGGAAACAATCCCCAAAAGCGGTCCTAGGAGAACAGGAAGCAGGGCGGTCACATAGATTGGAATCACCTCGGTTAGCCAGTAACCGGCCATCAGAAGCAGAATGAATGCAGCTTTGGCCGGCTGGGGGAAAAAGAAGCAAAATATTGTGTGTAGTACTGCCTTGCGATTGATGAAGCTTCTCATATCCTACTTGAGGCGAGGTGGCCATAAAATTTTGATTAATTAATTTTAAATGCGGCTAATACGATAATGATGACAATGAAACAATGAACAGTCTAATTATCTTCAAGTATATGTAGGGAGAATATTGAATATTTTAATCAAAATATGATGTAAGTTTGCCACGAACTTTAACGTCGGTTGCCAGAACAACTATTTGATCATGTTAGATGTAGAAACTTTCGGCAAATGCAAGTCTGAATATCAAGCTGCCGTGTATATTTGCATATCTCCGGTTTATCTCAGCATGACACTCTACGATTCATATGATTTGATCCACTGCATAGCGCCCAAAGCTGTCGTGGTTATTTTTCTCCACTATTGCTGGTGCGTATTCCACTCCTCCGTATGGTAAGGCGATTGGGATAAGCACATTTCCACGAATGCGCAAACCTGTTTGGATTCGAACTTGCCGTGTCTTGGACACTGTGCTAGTACGGCCTATTTTGCATTGTTCAATTACTAATCGCGTCAGTAGCCAGTCCTGAATGTAGGGGTGCTGTCTACTAAATCATATGAATATTCCAACACAACAGCTACTGGAATAGAATGATTGCTACTTTTCTTGAACATTACAAACTTTGAGCCTGCTAAACTTTCGTCTGTGATTGATAACAATATACTCTTCATTATCTTGTTTATGTTTGTGGTTCTTAAATCGTGAGGGTAATGATGATTACAAAGATGGTGCTGATGAGATGATGAGAAGAATACGTACGGTAGTAACAGACACTGATATAAAGCAATGGCATATTCAACAATCACATTACTCACCTTTCCTGGTATGAGTATTGGAATTGTAGCTATGATCACCGGATAGATCACGATAAATATCAGACTTCTGAAAGTTCTGTAACCGACTTTGAATTTCTGCCACCATGGATGCGCAAGGAACATCGTTACTGAAAACGATGGGGAAAATGATGCTCTATTTCATGAACACAAAGTTGCGTGATGAATCGTATGCAGAGTGTGAACAGACGAGTGATTACGAAGCAGTTTTTGTCGTGGATGCAAAATCGTGTTGTCACAGCATAGCCCAAATGCACTCTGCGACTGTGGGTAGCTTTACCTGACCTGGTTAAAACATACATCAATCGGAGCAGGGCGTGAACGTCGATCCAATTATGTTCATAGTTTTCGAAGTGCCGAACCATACGTCTTTATGGTTATATTGTACTCATACCTAACGGATTCTCCACAAATAGTATGCAGAATGTGATCCAACCAGCCATTTAATCAATAGATTCGGGATGTTTCCGAATGCGCGTTTACAATGTGTCTCAAAGATTTCTTCAAAAGTGTATTTTTATTCGTAGATAGATGGATAGATAGATAGATAGATAGATAGATAGATAGATAGATAGATAGATAGATAGATAGATAGATAGATAGATAGATAGATAGATAGATAGATAGATAGATAGATAGATAGATAGATAGATAGATAGATAGATAGATCGATCGATCGATAGATAGATAGATAGATAGATAGATAGATAGATAGATAGATAGATAGATAGATAGATAGATAGATAGATAGATAGATAGATAGATAGATAGATAGATAGATAGATAGATAGGTTGATTGATTGAAGGATTTTACATAAAGTTCAACATTGTTCATCATAGGACAAATAATTCAAGGCTCAATCAACCCAATCCTAATGTATCCACCTAATGGCGTCAAACATTCAGAAGCCGGTAGTGATTTTTGTGTTGGTGGTGGTTGCGTGCAACACAATGTATTAGATGAAGGTTCTATTCGCCTGCTGTTCAAAATGCAGTACAATCCATCATCACCAAAATCAATTTTCTTGCAAGCACGAAGAATTAAGTTTACACTAGTTGGCCTTACCCGGAGTTTTAACAAATATGCTGCGAGATCAATTTAGGTGCAACCTTGAGCAACATATATTAATTTTTATTGGCGAAATATGGCATCATTTACGAATGAACTTTTTCACAAATAATAATCTTCACCAAATATTGGCGTCAGCTTCGATGGGATCGAGCGAATACCTGATATACAATAGTAAATAAAGTCTTGGAAATCGTAGAACTGCATAATATCTAGGGTGTTGGAAATTGTGTTGACGTGGTAGGTTAGCATTCTGAGACGATTTCGTCTTTGATCGAAATGCATAGGCTGGCGGAGCCTGTAATGTCAATAAAAAAATTGGATGCCACCAACACCAAAATAAATCAGCCCTTTTGAATCCAAATGTAATACTTTATCAAGAAATGTCATCAACGACTGAGCCCGCTAAAGAATTTCTTGCGTACTTTTTTGGGTATACCGTTAATTAATGATCATGAGTTTGACCACAGACATTTTTATCAAACTAATCACCAAAATATTATCAGCATTGTACTCAAATAATTGCAAATTTACCTGCAAAATGGACCAAGATTTCACGGAAATATGTTTGACATGGTTGTTAATATATACCGATCAAATTTTACCGACATGTGACAACCGTTTAAATTATTCAACTTGCGGTTTGAGACTCTAGTTCGTTGAATTTTTTCGTCCAAATCACATGTGGCGTCAATCATAATTTTGATCGCTTTGCATGCAAATGTTTATTTGATATAGGAAAAACTGACAATGTGACGTGTTCAAACCAAACCGTTTGACACACCCCGTTCTGAGAACTTGCGACCTTCCGTTTGAGATCCAAACGTCTGAACATTAAAATAATACCGGTAAATGGGGCTTGATTGTTCGAATCGAAAGGAAATAGGCGTTGATTTGTTCGTAACCCGTGATACGGAATTTTCAGAGGGTGTAACTTTTCGAAGAATTCTCGGAAATATGATTATATTTCACGTGGCAAAATGTTATCTTGCGGAACTAGTTCCAGTCTGGAAGAGGGAAGCCACAAGTTCAACGTTGGTCCCCGTTGCTCGATGACGGCCCTGAAGGCACGTTACTAGCGTATGGTGCTTTCAGGCTCCAGACCGTTTCAAATGACAATTATTCGGAAGAAACAAGCACTCTCGCAGTGCTCACAGCGTTAGAGAGTACTTGGTCGATCGGCGGAATTTGCACCTTTGTGGAGTGATCTGCATACAGCAGCTGGTAGCAATGCCTGCCCTTTCCCAGTTTGAAAATCGCGCTTCAAATTGTGTTCAAATTATGCAATTATTTGCAAATTCATCTCCGCAAGCTAAGTCAACGTTCATAGCGATTTAACTCAAATTAAATCATTTTATTTTTATTTACAATGAGAAATCGAATCAGAAACAACTTTTAAGTGTTAGCTGTGATTGCACGTTTTCTTATCCCATTGGTGTACGTAGCTTCGTAAAGGTGATACATCAGTCCTTGTCAATTAAAATGATTGGATTTCACTTAGTAAGCTGACCGGCCACATATTTAGGTCAACTAACTAAATAACGTATGCAGCCAAGAATATCAGATACATACGTCGAATTTTGTGCAGTCGTTTCAACTCTGAGCACTTGTTTCGACTTGATCGACTATCGCCCTATGATACTGATTCTGTTACGGAAAACGCTAAAAGAAATGTTTTTTGCAGAGAAAAAGTGACTGTTATCCATCATATATAGCCCACATGGAACGTTAGACCATTAAAAATTCTGAATTGCTCTTCGTTCAGCAATTTAGACGATGCCATAGAAATCATCTTTCCATATTCATGATCGCGCAACGATTAAAAAATTGAAGCTTATTGATTTCAATAAATACTGTGTAACCTGGTGTCTGCGAGATTTTGAGGCATTTCAAATAGCACTAGAAACATGTTCACCAGCGAAATTCCGTCACTGCATGAAGAAACAATCCTGCGTAGATAGCATCGAAATAGCGAGCGTCACAAGCAGCACCTAGACAGGTTTTACTGAATCGGATACACTTAATTGCAAACAATGGGTGCTTGATGCCTTATAAATTAGATATTTAAACAAAAGATGGACAAACTAATAGAGACAGCATGTTCAATCAAGGTTACTCATTAACTTTGTAATGGGTTATGTTGTATCAACGTTGTAGTTAGCATGTAAATATGGATTTCTACTTCAAGTCCATGGGATTAATCCCATCCACATGTGTGTGGGCAACTGGATTGAACAGGTTGGTCGTACCAGCCTTAACCAACTGTGGCATGAAAGCTCATTTTGTTTACAGATTTCCACTGGTTCAAGGATTCTGTTCGTACTATCCCCACCTGATAAGTGCAAACAGAACGAAACCAGTCGTGGGGTGTGTGTGAGGGAAATGTATGCAAATATGGTTTTTTTATTTCATGCTCATATGTTTTACCTCATCCACATGTGCCATACCAGACTTATCCAAACGTCGCTTACTAGCTACAATTGTTTATAATTTTGTTTTTTATGCTTGCAACCCCAATTTAAAACTCGCAAAGGAGATGTTCTCCACAAACTTATAGATGTGATAGTGTACCCATGGACGCTTAATGTTTTGGAGGCAGTTGGTTCAGTATCGTTTCGCGGTGTCCTCAATTACGCCGCGATATAGTTGTATAAATTCAATCGATCGGAAGCCGGGTGAATTTGTCCTTCGAAATTATCAACCGAATACCACACGCGTTCTTTGAAATTACACCAGTGAAAAAACGCAACCTATATCTACGAAAAGCTCCCTTCAAGGATTCAAGGATTTATGGTTGAAAACGTTAATACATTACAACACCACAGGATTACGGTATGAATAAAAACAGGAAAAATACAATAGTATAAAAGTAATAGTGAATATCAAATGTAAGGCTCACTAATGTTATTCTTTTGCATATGTAAGTCCAATTTCGCTTTAAACGCCGCCAGGCAAGGAGAGTCCACCACATGTTGGGGTAGGGAATTCCAAAGAAATATAGCACGTATGGCGAAAAAATGGCGCCGACAGTCAATACGGGAACTTGGGACGTAAAGGGATAAGGTATGTCCGCGTGTCACTTTCCCATCACACACATCGAGCAAGTGTTTTAGTGGATGTCCTTCAGTAGACACAATTCTATATGTCAGAATAATATCGCGTCGTATCCTCCTTTGGGTAAAGTCGCATAGACCCAGACGTTGTAATCTTTCGGTGTACGGCACATTGCGAAGACCAATCACTAACTTTGTTGCTCTATGATAGATTTTATCGAAGAGAGCAATGTCTTTTCGCAGCCAAGGAGCCCAGACCTCTACCGCATACTCCATCGTAGGGCGAAGGTAGACATTCATTATCCTTGGTAACGTTACCAGAGAAAATCTTCCAAATATTCTTCGAAAGATACCTAACAATCTGTTCGCCCGTCGATATATGTTCTGACAGTGCGCTGTGCTCTTCAAGTTCCCGCTAATCCACACTCCAAGATCTTTTTCTAACGGGCTCCATGCTAGGTTTTCAGTTCCCAATCGATATGTCCAAGGAACATTCCTGCCAAGATGGAGCATCTTACATTTCTGTATTTTGAATGACATGTCATTCATGGCCGCCCAATTCGACACACTGTCCAAATCCATTTGAAGTTTCTCAATCCTCTGCGGAACTTATTGGCGTCCAAATTTTCATATCATCCACGAACAGGAACATTTTGGACGATATGAGGGGGGTAAATCATTTATGTACGACAGAAAGAGGAGCGGGCCTAGCACAGACCCTTGTGGGACTCCACTGGTGGTTTTGAACGTTTGGGATAGCGCTCCGTTAACTTTAACTCGGGCGTCGCGATCTGAGAGATAGTCGCACAACCATGAGAGGAGTGGATCACATATTCCTAAACGCATCAGTTTTTGAAGAAGCAAATGATGATTGACTCTGTCAAAAGCTTTCGAAATGTCTAGGTAACAGACGTGGATGCAAGAACTTCTATCTAACTCCTCTGTCCAGTCGTCTAACGCTATGAGAAGATTCGTTAGACAAGAGCGATGAGATCGAAATACATGCTGCGCTGGCGAAAACAAATTAAGCGATCCAAAGTGTGCAACCATTCTTTTCGAGACTATACGTTCCATGAGCTTAGCAATTACAGGTAAAAGTGTGACGGGACGATAATTTCCAGCGTAAGGTCGGCAACTGCCTTTGAAGATAGGTGTTACCACGCCGGACTTCCAATCTTTCGGTACAACTCCCTTAAGCAACGAATAGTTAAACAGGCTGGAGAGCGGTTCACAAAGCTGACGGTGACAGAACCTGAGCATATCCGGTGTGATGCCATCCGCTCCTGGGGATTTTCTTACCTTTAGTTTGAGCAAATGACTTGCAACAATCATTGGATTTATCGAAATATCGCACAACGTTTCGATTCCTGGTTCGATTGAATACTCAAAACGTTCCACTAAAACCTTTGACACGAACAATTTAGAGTAGTACATTGCTAGAGCATTTGCGGTTTCTAACGCTGTTTCAGTGAGTTTTTCACCATTCTGGATGGGAAAAATACCTGGTTTGACTTTCGCTTTCGTGTTCATGATTTTGTATAGTAACTTAGGGTTGCGTTCCATTTTTGACAGCAGCACCAATTGGTGCGCTTCCTTATCCTCTCGAATAAGTGCATTCACTTTGTTGCGCAACATACGGAATTGTTGCCAAGAAGTAGAAGTATTGTTGGCTTTGTGCTGCACCCACGCTGCTCGCTTCAGTGCTCTCCACTTTTTTGTTCTGTTGCGGACAATAAAACGAAGTTCATGGACGCACCTTTTCTGAACGATCTGCGTGTTCTCGACTATCTTCAGTTTCAGAAAACCAACAAGCTCGTTCCTTTGCGAGTCAGGGGTTATATTGCCCGTCTGAAAATGCGGAATCTGCACGAGCGATTTACTCAGGGCCAATTTATCTACCCGTCGAACCACCCCATTCGGAGTAAGCGATTGCTGAGTACTGCAAACATAGTCGAACAGAAGCATTGAATGGTCGCTAAGACCCAGCGAAGCCTGGAATTCGATCGCTTCGATAGATTGTTCTTCCGATGTTAACACCAAATACAAGACAGAGGGGCGGTCAGAACCTCTCCTCCGGGTGCATTCGTGAACATGGTTGTATAACGGGACTGAATTTAGTACCTCTCTAAATCGGTATTCTAGCGTTTGTGGGGAGTGATCGTCCCTGAGATAAAGGGTGGACAGATTAAAATCACCCATAATAAGTGTCGTTGCTTGCTGTGTGCGAGTCAAGCGCTGAAGCACTTGGATCAACCTTTCGTTGTACGATTCCGTAGATAAAGGGGGCCGGTAGACCACACCAATAATGCAGACTTCACCAGACATCAGTGTTAAAGTGCACCAAATTGTATCCTCGAGCGTGAATTCTGTCTTGTCTATTGGATGGCACTGGAGTCGATTATGGTAATAAAAAACAACACCACCACCACTTCTCTCTCGATCGTTCCTTATCAAATTCATATTTGGAATTGATATCTCCGTTTCAATCAATTGGGAAGAATACCATGTTTCTGTAATGGAGATAATGTCAGGTGATTAGCGCGAATATATCTCGGTTAGCTCAGCTAATTTGTTTGGAAGGCTTTGTGCATTTGTATATAAACATCTTATAAAATTTGTGGTGTTCAAATCATTGAATGTTATCAAAGGGCCGATTCGGTTATAGTCGGAATGCTCAATTTTTTTTGGAGCCATCACATGACATTCAGGTTGAACCTCATCACTAGGGGTTTGAGGGGCGGTACTATCCATTTGCTTGCTACCGGCTATTACCTTGGGCAAGCTAAACTTGACGTTTGGGGGTAGGTTTTTTCTATTAGCTTTCCATGCACTTTTGATAGTATCCGTCATTTCGGTTGTGAAGTAGGTTAGCTTTAAAGGGCTAGGACCTTGCCCTTTATAGTTGGTAGATCGCGGTATCCCAAAAGCATCCACAAGTACGGTATTTTTAAAACCAATTGTTTCGGCTAGATATTTCCACTGTTTGTGGTCGTGCTGAGACTTTTCTTGAGAAGGTACGTCAGCAGCATCTTCCGGAACACCAAGAATTACAATAATTCTTGGATTACGTTCTTCACGAGATTTGTGCGACGACTTTGGCTCCCACCATGGTAGGTCTGCATGGATACGACATGTGGTCTCTGGAACACCTCTAAGAATGTAGGCATTTGAAAGTACGTTTTCCACGTCCTCCGCAGATTGCAGCGTTATTCTTAAAAGGCGAGGATCATCCGTGTGAGGAGAATTCAGGTGTCGATTTAATCGAACTATTGATGAGGGAGTAACCGCGGCCAATCTCATCTGATTGCAGAGTTTAAACCACTCAGCTAAGTCATGTTTTTGCTTAGCTTCAAACAGCGTTTCCTGCGACTCGGTCACGTTTGTACATATAACGCTAAGGTTTACACCCGCGGACTTTATTTTATAATTTGACTCAGTCATTTTAGTAGTGGATTTTTGAGTCCTTTCTCGGTTCCGTGAAGTCGAGGAGTCACTGATCCCAACGAACGCTTCCCCGTTTTAGTCGCCATCTGCGCGGTTATCTGGGCAAATGTTGGCCTGCTCGAGTATGATGTATTATCTACCGGCTCTTCGGCAGTAACCTCTAAGTCGGGTAACGACGGTGCCTTTATGACGTTTATTATCAGTTCATTCAGTTTTTGTATACTGGATTCCATTCCATTTAGACGGGTCTCAATATCATATTCAGGGTTTTCGCTGCCGAGGCTGACGGTGTTGATTTGGCCTTGCAAAGCAGACAAACATAACAGACACCAGGACAATCATCTCCATTAATAATCGATACTAAATCCGAAGTCAGCGAATCGTCACATTTCGCATGCACTTTCAACAAACAGGCGTAACACGTGACAGACCTCGCCTTAGGACTTACCGACTTTCGGCAAACCGTGCTCATGCATCCCGGTGCGCTTTGTATCCTTATCGGGGTCATCCGTGCATTTCCACACACACACACACACACCCCACGACCGGTTTCGTGCTGTTTGCACTCATCAGGTTGGGACAGTAGGATTAGGATCCGCATGAACTTGGTAATCTGTATATTTTCGAGCGATTTGAAAAAATGTCATGTGACGACTTGAAAGTGAATCACCTATTTCTATACTGTCTTAACAAAAGCATAACGAAGTCTATATTGGGTTTTCGTAAAATATGCAATCTAAAGATATTTTGTAGTAAAACATGTGTGCGGTGCTATCTATCATGTAATTGGTCGGTTTTTATAAGGGCTGGTGCGTCAGACGGCTATCACAATTCTGGGAGAGTTCAGGATGCTAGATATCGATTCTTGTCGTCCACTATCAACAGAAATTTTCGAAAGCCTAGAATGGGCAAAATTCTCCAGATTTTAGATCGAAAATGAACGACAAAAGAGCGTATTTGTGTGACGCAATGTGCAGTAAACTTCACATATGTAACAACAGATTCATGAAGTCTTATCTTCATTTCAATGCTTAGAAAGTATAAGGATCATTAAGGGATCATTGAGAAACGACAAGAATTCGATTGGTGTTGCAACTAGGTCGTTTGTCATCTCCCAACGTAAAGACAGCCTCGTTTAAACGAAGAACTCGAAACCAACGCACGTATAGCTTCACTTTGGATGCATTGCGTTAACGTGATCCTCAAGGCGGGAAAGAGCAGATATTTCTATTGAGAGCGTGCAAATCCCGTTGATCGGCGGAATATTTCCTAGCGCCGAGCAGATTGAACGCTGCGGGAGAGATTATTCCTCTCGAATCGGATTGTTTAGTGATTTGAAACTTTGCGTGATCTGCGTGTGATGTGCATCCATCGTGGACACCCACTAAAGAATACCAACAAAAAGCAACAAAGATGTAGATGACTTGAAGAGCATTATAATGAATACCAATCATGCTCATTTGAATGACCAACAGAATACTGAAATACGGTAGAATTCGCCTAATACAACGAAGACAACAATCGTGAATCATTGCGCGAAAAAAGTTCGAATTTCGACCGACTGAAAGCCAACACAAAGCAAAACTTTATCAACTATTAAACATTATACACCTCAGTAAGTTTCGCCTTACAATACCAATCTAGCCGAGGCTTGAAAGCAACAGAATCGCACAAAACCGCGTAAAAAACTAGCTTGAAGTGAAAACAGACACAAAAGAGAGATTCGCCTGTAGAGGATATTGGTGCGTGTTTTATTCGCTGTCGTAATAAATGCTTGACCACTGAGCGTTTTCAGATGTGGATGAATTCAGGGGATTTAATGCGGTTGAAGTTGAAGAGGTTTTCCTTAGCGACGAATCATAACGTGATCGCCATTTGGAACAAAACTGAATGGTGATGTGGCTAACCTTGTGTGTCTTGTGTCTTCAAGAGGGGGTGGAAAACCTGGTCGGCATTTGGATGGAAAATGCGTTTTCGTCTTGCTTTACGTGACCTCGTTTTACTAAAATATGATAGAGCTTCACAATCTCATGAGTTAAACTTGTTTGGCAT
>JACCGJ010021960.1:0-68723 GCA_013407085.1 Atriophallophorus winterbourni | reverse complement strand
TACTGGAAATTTATGTACGTCCTGAAAAAGAAATTTGAAAGCAATCGGTAAGAGCAGTTTTGGGGTAACGTTTCGCCTCTGACAGAGAAGATTCATCCGACCAAGGGTGATAGTCAGAACAGGGAACGTAAATAAATAGGACTACATTCATAATCTCATCGCTCATTCCACTAAGTAGCCTATTGAAATTTTAGTGATGTCAAGGCACACAAACAAACACTGAATCGAGTAACCTATATACCCAGCACAGCGTGACATAGGTCAAGGTCAATTGACAATGGTTAAACGTGTGTGGAGAAATGTGATTAAAGTTGAGTAGTGTTAAATTAATACTAAATATTATTATATGTTTAAGTTGAAACGCTATTTTGTCCGTTGCAGTGCCGATAGTCATATTGTGGAGATCTCTGCCCCATCTACATTGCTGACCGCATGTCTACCAGCCTTCGTGATTTCTAATATATATATATATATATATATATATATATATATATACTAGGAGTTTAGGTAGTAATCGCGAAATAAAGTCTTCTTACCATCAGCTTCGTTTTGGAAACAATCACAACAGGTCAAGGCTTAAATTGAAGAAGCAAACGAATTTAAAAGTGCAATTACTTCTTTAAGTCGTGTTCTACTTTGAAATTTAAAGTTACGATGAGCAAATTGGTAGATTCCATTCGTCAGAGTCTTTTCGGTTCGAGATTGCCAAAAAATTTTATGAGTGCAAAGTTAGGGTACACACACATATACACAAACCGGAAAAGATTTCGATAGTTTGGCCAACGCTAGAGATCAGCAAACGCTTTGGTAATGTTATCGAAAACGATGGATGGCCTACTGCAAGCAAAAGCGGATGAAATTTACAAAATGCGTTACGTGTAATGTGAATTGCACTAAGTTAAACCGACAAAAGTAAGTCTGGGTACGCGAAAAGGCTGGAATTCTCTGATTTTAGTACACAAGGACGGTAAATGATATGGATTGAGTTAGGATCAAAGTTCACTCTTACTTGCTAAATAAACACGTACTATGCATGGAATTATTAAGGCCAATTATTTAACGTCACTTTTACTTAAAGCATGCATTTGACCGGTGCATATGAACCAATAACCATCACTCTATGACAGAACCGGAATCTAGAAGGTCATATTGTAGGAGTGGTGGATTAGGTCAGGTCAATCAAAGTCAACTCGATTGACCTGTTTTAACATCTATTGCGCTGTTTGCACAAGTTTCAATGACAATGCATATAACGTCAACAGTGTCCGACCCCCCTACCTCCGATTGATCCTTGAGGTCAACTTTGTCAACGCTAATCGCGTTCACCCACGAATCCCACAATTCGCTAAACGCATTTATTACGTGTGTCTTATATAAGCGAATACTGTGATTACGACACTGCACTCAACATTTATTTACCTGTGCTATCTGGGAACAACAATATTATAAATCACATTTATGATACATGTTGCCCACTTAGTAACATCAAATTTTCCGAAACCTTGCGAAATTTGTATACAAAGCTTGACGTTTCAAATAAATTCAGCAGATTAAATTTCAATTATAATGTTCGAGAATTACATGTACCATTCTGGTTTAACCTTAACCAAATGTTGCCACATTAGGACTCAAAATTTCACCGTGGTTTTCACAGGATGTTTGATGGTGTATAATAACGGACAGTTTGTTGCGACAGTTAAAGTCTATTTAAACGCAACCAGTGAGTCATAGCACGCTGGTAGATTACTAGCGAACCGATTAAATTAAAACATGTTCATCACACTAACGCCCACAAAAATGAGGATTTTGTTTCAAGCCCATGGGCTTAACCCCATCCGCATGTGTGTACATGTTAGTGAACAGGATGATCGTACACACTATTATCCAACAGTGGCATACAAGCTTTAACCTTGTGGAACAAATTACATTTTATTAAAAATTCAGCGAGCATTTTTATTGTAACATGACATTTCTAAGCTAGCATTATAGACCTTAGTCACTTGACTTTATTTTCAGTGTCTGTAGATAAAATATATGTAGTATTAGTACATGGGTGAAACCCGTAAACTGCAGATAAAAGCCCCGTGGCAACTCTAGTCAGTGCCATCAAACGAATAACGCGAATAAGTATAATAGACTCTCCTGTAGTGAACAAACTGGTCTGTAAGAAAACTTGACTGCGCGCTTAACCATGTTTAATAATAAGCGTCTGTTTACATCTACTGCTAGATAATAAGATCGTTGCAAAGCAGATGCAGCCTGTTTTAACTAAACAGGCATACGATGGTATGGGCTATCTCTTTAACTGATCCTATATGTAGCTAGTAAATATTTAAGATGCAATTCGTCCCTACATGAAAGGTTTGATGCAAAGACTATTTAGATACAAATGCTTCTTTGATAATTATGAAAAAATCGTGTATATAAATCCACGCGTTTATATAAATCGATATAGAATCATGGAAAAAATACATAATGTTAACGTGTAGAAAAATGTTTTCACAGCATTGATTGTTGAATGTCCACGAAAGGAAAGAAATCACGAGTAAATTTGAAAATCATATCATTGTTTTCTTGAAGTAAATCAAAAGAATTGATCATTTGTCGTGCAAACTAGAAAATGTATCGCAGCTGAATGAGACGCCAACAATACCAATAGAAGAAATGAAATTAATCCTCAGCTACCGCATGATTGACATATCCTCCAAATTCGTTCGAATTGATCTGACGTCGTTTAGCCATGATAAGATTCATTGTCATCGAATCGGCAAAGACAAGTTGTTTCTCTGCCTCTGTTAACTTCTGAGTAATAGGAGGAAAAATTATAAAGATTGAAAGTAGCAATCGCGACATGTCAAGAATTTATAAATATAACATAGTCCGAATAAAAGCATAACGCAGAAATATTTTGATCGTCCTCTCTTTTTCTATATAGTGAAGTAGTAAATTTGGAGCCATGATTATTACATGATCTAGCACGAATTCTTTCATTAGGAGAAAATAACACTGCAGTAAAAATTTAAATAAATACATTCAATTGCATCAAATGGGAACCGATCCGATCCAACTTCATGGTTAAAAACCGAAGCACATAATAACTTGATTTCTAAAGTATGTCATCAAACCAATATTCAATCAGGATATTACGAAAACTAGAGTTTTAATTGAAAATTCACCGTTGCAAAATGAGTGCGTCTAAAAGGAAAACAGAAGGACTTGTGAATTATTTGAGTTTAAAATGTAGAATCGATTAGAAGTGCAAGATTGTTGAGAAACATTTGAATTTCACATGGTCCAATTCGATTTCAAAGTAGCTGATAAAGACGGGAACAAAATAAGATGCTGAGATGAATTACACATAAAAAATCGGTCCGATGCCTCAAATTAAAATGCTTCGTGACTAATATATTTATTGTTGCCACTATGAGACCAAAAATATGGCTAAGGCTAACTGACTCTAAAAATACATAAAATTCTTTGTTAACGGAGTTTTGAAACTTGAGCGTATGATTTAGGAATAATGTTCGATAAAATAAAAAATATATAAAAAAATTAAAACAGAACTTAAATAAAGAAAATGACGTAAATACGTGTTTCTACGGAGTTCATTCAACTATTGTCTGGCCAAATAGAAACTGACAAAGGTATATTTATGAAATCTCGACATTCAAATGACTTAATACAAATATTTATTTCATTAGTGAGCCACAATGAGCAATATATCAAATGCTTTGTGCATAATATGATACTGATGTGCTGATACCTTTATTTTCACAAACAGCAAAAAGCATAAATTAATTATTTTGAACGGTTCAGGTAAAATGTTATTCCAAATAAGATCGATTAAATTTCAATTTGTTTTATTTCCTCAATAAATTAAGGAGTGAACTCTTGACGATAGATTTGAATGAAACACATTCGAGGAATACAATATCTTGTGAGCTGGTGGTTTAATCTCAACGATGGTACCCGTAAAAGGATATTTTAGCCATTAGGCACACATTTTTCTTTATCAAAAATTACAAAATTGAAGGCAAATTAGGTGCTTCTTCAGTTTACTAGGTGGAATATTGTCAAGCTACAAAGTTCCAAGAGAAGCCTTCACGTGAAAACTGCGGAAATAGAACAATTATCTATCTAAATGTTGAAACATTTGCAACGAGGGAATAGCAACGCGATAAAAGTTCAAGCTCAAAAAACTTTTCTTCAACGAACTGATAGCAGGGTTTTGAAATTGTTAGCAACGTGGCCTAAGTAGCCGTTTTAAATAAGTTGAACTTATAAAATACTGACGGTTATGTTATACTATACGTAACGGTTCAATATGTCCGTTATATTTATCTATCAGGTCAGCTAGAAATAAATATACAATTAATATTTCCGCTTCGTTTCTGATTGAGCTATTAAATTGTAAACTATGTACAAGATAAATTAACTTCGGTTAACATTTCGTAATTGTCACAAAAGGTGATCTTATTTTCATGTTTGTAAAGTCGGGACTACACGTGCTGAGATTTTAAGGTATTTGATAAGGTCAATTGAGCTAATTGTGGTAATATACAAGCTAACCATGCGTGAACCTGACCAAAGTATTACATAGGTGTGAACATTTACAGATAGGGAACGGTACAAGTAGCAGAACTTATGATAACTATCAACTAATTCTAAGAGGACGAATCGCGTGACTGTCATTACCATTCTATAATAACGCATAGTAACATTCTTCACTTTGGGATCCCTTTTTGACGCATTTCCATGAGAAAATCGTTTGCAATAATAGGTTTTGCAAAAAATTGGCTAAATCTGTTGATTGATTCAAACGATCCTTTGACGGAGAGATGATTGAGAAGTTTTTTCTCAATTTGTCACTATAAAATTTTTTCGTGTTTTTCAAAGTCAACCTTTTTACGACAATATTCTTTGACGTTTATAAAAATTAATCAAAATCAGCAAATGAATGCGTGATTAGAAATAGTGACATGTGAATGTATTACGAATATTCTCACTTGATGATGAAGAATATCCGACAAACGCGAATCGCTTTGAACATTTGTCGCACAAAATACTGCTTCTTTTTCCGCTTGGCTTACAGGATCATCATAATTTTTGTAATGTGGTAGTAAATGTTCCTGTAAAACCAACATAATTACATCATTTGCATGTTCTCTGATAATTGAAACTACTTCCTTGTGAGACAGACCACCTCGAATTTATGAAAAAATTAAATATCTTACCGACGAGTTTGCCGTTTATTTTTAGAATTATATCACCTGACAAAAGGCTCCCTAATGAAGCAGGGGAGTTTTCCTCTACATTTTCAATAAGATGACGATCACTTTCGGCATCAGTTCTTAAACTGAACCCATAGCCAGTAAAATTTGGAATCGTTCGCAAATGGCATAAACGAACTGATTCATGAGCGGGGACAGGTGAAGCACACATTTTAGGCGCTCTGGCAACGAAAGGTATGGAAATCGTAAAACAAAATAAAGAAATTACAACAACTATTGATTTTGACTATCTATTTTTTTCCTTTTTTGACAAATCGATTTATTAATAATTTTGCCTTTCTGATGGTATCCATTTACTAAATCCAGTTGAAGTCATCAATCGAACATTTTACATATGATTTTGCCTGGACTGAGAGAATAATAACGTTTTGTTTAGGAGATTATTAGGTGAAATTAAATCCAGATAAATGTATTATTCCTGGCAATGTATTTAACTGTCTTAAATACAGTGTCTCTTCTAGTGAACTTTGTCGTGATCATAATTGTCTTTAACCCTAGTTTGAGACGAATTCACCAATTTTAAAGTGAACTTCGATAAGTAATGGGCGTGTGACAATTTTATTAGAAGTTCATCCATATTATCACGACACTTTCTAATTAATTATTTACGTTGCTGAATTGTAAGGAATTGAGTTTTATTGAATTGAATGAAATAAAATTGTAAAATTGGCGTCCTGTTTGAATTTTGTTTCCACGCTGCTAAATTTTTCGAAATTCATTAAATTTCTGATTATTCGATTACATTGGCAAAATAATTCAAAAGTATTGTCTTCGCCTTTACTTTAGCTGCAACAAGATGGTTTCCAAAGGTATAGAGTGCAACGTGTGCCTGCGTTGGGCTCATCCCAAATGCTCTGGACTGTCGTCAGCACAATTTAAGGTTTATGCGGCCCATCGATGGCTTAAATAGCATGGCATGGCTGACTGCATGAAGTCCGTGGAAATTTTGGTTGAGGAGCGTAATCGTCTTGAGGAACGTAAGCGTTCTCCTCCACGTCCATCTCCGAAACCCAAAACTTTTGTCAAAGTAGCTAGGTCAGTGGTCCCGTCTACCGCCAGCCAGCATACCACTCCATTGAGATCAAAAAAGGCGAACTCATAGCCATCCTCGTGTCCTCCAAAGGCTCCATGAAAGAAAGTTAAAGAAAATCGGGGTGTTCACATTAGCCCGACTAAGGATGTTCGCGCTCTAGCTCGGGAAGTCCACCATTTAGAAAAATTGGTTGCTGAGCTGCAAGCCAGAAACCGAGTTAGCTCAACACGGGCTAAAAATGTCCTAATTTTAACGCAGGTAGAGCCTTTTATCCGAGAATTAAAGGCTCGTAAGGAAAGCGATCGGAGAAAGGATATCGACCTACTCCGTGCTTCAGGCATGAGACCGACTACTCCGCTGAAGCGAGTTCACAGGGTCGGAAAATGTAAGGGTGGCCCAAATGACGCATCTACCAGATTGCCTCAGCCAATTGTAGTCAAATTTACAAAGCAATGTGATCGCGACTACTTCCTTTCGAAAGCAGAGAAACTTAACTGCGTCGAGGGAAAATGCATCGTGAAACCTGACACCACGGCACACTTGAAAACTTCTAGCCCAATTAGAGCTAGAAAGTCAAAGTTAGCTGTAAATCGTAGCTCACCAAATTCGCTCGCGAGGCGAAACTTAGAAAATGACAACAGTGTGGCGATGACGCTAACACATGAAAATTATACCCCAACATTGAATAGCGCCACTGTCGTGCTACGTCCTTTAGAGGATGAATCGTGGATGAGTTGTAGTGACTCAGACCATGAAGATGAAACTAGATGCCAGGAGTTGTCGTCTGTTTTAAAAACGAATGCTGTATCTCTTGATGAAATTCAGCCTTCAAAAAACGCGAAGCAGCCTCGTTCATTACATCCGAGGACAAAGAGCTCTTAGGTAGCCCTAACACCGGGAGTCTGGCCCCATATGATAGTGATCTTCTGTTCTATACAAACGCTTGTAGCATTAGAAATAAATGGCCTGAACTCCTCTGTAGAGTTGACGACACCCACTTCCTTCTTTACTTTAACTCTACCTACAACAATTCGAACTACGTTTACACAACCATCATCCTCCTTCGCCGAATACACTAAATACTTTGAGTATAAACCTGAGTGACATAAATAAATTATGTCAGCAATCAACTGTCAGTCTTAAACCTGACACAGCAGGCATCCTCCAGCCATATGCAAAATGGGTGGTAAAGACTTTCAACTTCTCCTGCTTAACCTATTTAACGCATCTATTGAATCTGGTACCTTTCCGGCAGAATGGAAACACTCAATTGTTATACCTAGATACAAATCTGGCTCAAAACACTTAGTTACTAACTACCGACCAATAAATCATACAGCCTTCTTATCAAGATTATTTGAAAAAATTGTAAAGAAAGCTATGCTTGAATATCTGACTCCTAGTTTCTTTTCTAAGGCACAGCACGGATTCCTTAACAAACGCTCCTGCATTACTTGCCAGCTAGAATACTTAGACTGCATCACAAGTTCAATTGAAATTGGCTTTTCAGTTATAGTTGTCTTCCTTGATATAACCAAAGCTTTCGACACAGTACCGCATAACCTATTACTATCTAAGCTAAGTTCATTTGGTATAGGTGGCAATCTTCATTCTTGGCTCACTTCTTTTCTTACCGATCGCACATACTGTGTTGAGGTTAATGGTCACAGATCGCGCACCTTGCCGATTCCAAGTGGCGTGATACAAGGCAGTGTGTTAGGTCCATTACTTTTTCTCCTATACATAAATGATATACATACAGTCGTCTCTCATAGTAAACTATTCTTGTTCGCAGATGACATGAAAGTAGTAATTTCCTTCCCATCTTCTGAAACACAAACTTACATTGCCAGACTGAACAAAGATTTGGATGCATTATCCAAATGGGGTCAAATTAATGGTCTCTCATTTTCTGTAGAAAAATCTAAGTTCATGCCTTTTAGATGTACAATTCCTGATAACTCAATCCTTCTTAATGGTAATCCTATTCAAATTATCGATTGTACACGTGATCTCGGATTCAAATATTCAGCATCGCTTACATTCAACGAACATATACATCACGTGATCTCAAAAGCAAAGCAGAGTGTTAATGTGATTCATAAGTTCTTTACTCTCCCACACTGTAAGTTAGAACTTTATAAACTTTTCACCATACCCCTATTTGATTACTGTAATATAATATATAGCAGTATAAATAAAACCGATACCATCCTTTTGGAAAAAGTACAACGTACTTTTACCAAATCAATAACCGGATATAGCTCGAATCAATCATATAGAGAAAGATGTACGCAGCTCAAGCTAGAACCACTATGGTTCCGTAGAATTAGACACAACCTAATACTGTTCTTTAGAATAATATCTTCTGATAATATAGATATAAATTCGTCTATTCGCTTCCGACAAGGTTCTAGTTATAACTTAAGAAATCAAGATAATCTAGTGGAATTACCTAGATCCTGTACGAAAGTAAGAAGTAACTTCTACCTAAATAAATACGCTAAACTCTGGAATATTCTTCCGAAAAACATAAGACTTTGTACCTCACTATGTGATTTTAAATCACATCTGAATTCATTTCTCACAGTTGAAAAATTAATGAAACTTCTCAACTTAGATGTCTCATTAGATGAACTATACAATCATGGCATTGCTGGATATTAACAGCGATATCAGTTTTTCAACTTTCACCGTGAACAGTTACTCCGTCCCTTAGTATCTATTTTCCAGATCACCTCTTTACATCCATATGAAGAATTCCGGTTCACAAACGAGTCAACACTGGGACGCCAAATCTTCTACGAATACCCACGAAAAGACACTCTCCATTTAGAACATATATTCGACAATAATAATGTGTTCCAACTAAACATTTTTGAAGATTCTCTCTCTTCGAGATTCCTCGCATCTTCGATGTTCCAGTCCATCGTTCTTCAATATTCTTCGTATCATTTTTCCCCTTACTCGATCTTCTTTTCATACAACAACTGCTCGTATATTGAATTTCTGTAAAACTGATTGATTATCATTTACCTGGACCATTTTAACGAACGAAAAATTATTAGCACGTATGACCTTGAAAATGTTAATAATTATTGTCCATTTTCATGCTTTATGTATACAAACAACTTTGATAATTATCGATCATGCATAGCATGCCTTGGAATTCCAAGAATAAAATATTATTTATTTATTTATTTATTTAAAAAAATTGTGGGTGTCACGGAATCATGGTTGTCTCATGATGACCACATACCAGCTTTAATAGCGGATAGGTTAAGCGCCGTAAGAAGCGATCGACCTGTGGGTAAGCTTACAGGAGGGGCGTTGCTTCTTATTGATAACGCTATTCCCTTCGAGAAAATTACTTCTTTTACTACAACGAATGTGCAGATACTATCTGCCTTGCTAATTCATGGATGCACGCGAATAGCTGTTAGCTGCATATACCGTAGTCCGAGCACTAGTTTGGAAGAAGATGCTCTTTTGTAAATTGAGCTCTCGTCTATTTTAGCCGTAGCACCACATGTTGTCATCTTCGGCGATTTTAATCTACCCGAAATAATCTGGGAGTACAAAACTTCACATGCTCCAGGAATCGCGAACGATTTTCTGGACTGGCTTCACTCCCATGCACTTTACCAACACGTAAACGAACCAACTAGATTCCGCGAGGGTCAGTCTCCGTCTATTCTTGACCTAGTTATTTCAACTTCTGAAAGCGGTATACAAAATTTGGTCTTACTGCCACCACTAGGAAAGAGCGACCTGCAAGTTACTTCTGTCATTCGGTAAACCCCCACTTAAGATGTCTCGAAGCTTCCATAGGATTGACCCTGCTTCCCTATTACAAGCAGCAGCGCTACTTCCATGGCAAAACATTGACCATGTGGATGAAATGTGGAGGCAGATCAAGAAAAACATCCTTTAACTTCAGGATCGATTCGCTCCTCTCTTACCCGTTCGCAAAAAGGTAAACCTCAATGGTGATCAGCCTCAGTTTTTTGTAGCGCACGTCAACGCGACGCAAAATGGAGGCGTTAAAAGCTTACTCCCTCATGTGGGACTTGGGCCCGTTACAGAGAAGCGCGAAACATAGCTTTTTCCATGATACGTGCCGCAAAGATTTCTTTCGAATTGAGACTCGCTCAAGAGGCCCATACTCATCCGAAACGTTACTACAGCTACGTTCAAACTAAAGAGTCAACACGAAAATGTGTAGGTACCTTGAGAAGGGACGACGGCTCAGCCGTCATTGCAAGCACTGAAAAGGCTCAATTGTTTTCCTCGCATTTTCAAGGCGTACAACGCCGAGATTACAACTCAAACGCCTCTGCGCCATCAATTCAATGTGTACTCGCTGATCGCCCCCTGTGCACTGACTTTACATCCGAGGTACACAATGACGAAAATATATTGGCCAGCCTAGCTTACAACAAGTCGCAGGGCTCGATAGCATCCATTCACGAATGATCATACTGCTAGCGCCTATATTAGCTGTGCCGATCACAGAACTTTTCTCGTCATCCCTCAGTCAGGGTACCCTCCCTTTGGACTGGAGAACAGCCGTTATAGTGCCTATCTATAAGGAAGGAGCTTCCTCGGCGGCTGAAAATTACCGCCCGGTTAGCCTTACTAGTGTACTATGTAAGGTTATGGAAAGATTGATCCGCGATAAAATATGTGGATATCTAACCAAACACTCTCTTTTGAATGGCGCACAACACGGCATCCTTAAATGTAGGTCATGTCTGACAAATTTGTGGAGCTTTCTAAATGAGGTTACTAAGAGGATGGATGATGGTATAGTTGTAGAAGTCTTCTATCTAGACTTCAGTAAGGCTATTGATTCAGTCAACCATAGGCTCTTTCTTCTCAAACTCTCAGCCATCGGAGTATCAGGGAACCTTCTGGACTGGATTCGAGCATTCCTTAGCGACCGTTCCTTTACTGTCAAGGTAGATGATACTTACTCCGCAAGTGCGCATGTAACGAGTGTGGTTCCCCAGGGCTCAGTCTTGGTGCCGTTGCTGTTCCGTATCTTTATTGATGATCTAGCCAACCAACTGCGCTCACCCTGTTATATGTTCGCTGACGACGTAAAAATTGTCGGTAGGTCGGATTACTCCGATCTGATAAGTGATGTGGAAGCTGTAACAGCATGGGCGGGTAAGTAGGACCTTCATCTTAACCTAGATAAGAGTCACTTGCTCTCTACACTGGCAGGCAACATGATTGTGTCTACGCCCTCAGCTCACACGGAGTTCCGTAGGGTAAAGTCTACTAAGGACCTAGGAATCGTAGTCTCCGAAAACTTTAAAAGGGCTGACCAATGTGCTCCTGCAGATCAAAGGGCCAGGAGTGAAATCTTTCGTCTACGTTCAGCCCTCACTTGCAGAAAAGCTAAGGTGCTATTGCCCCTTTACAAAGCAATAGTAAGGCTATTTAAAATACTGTATCCAGGCTTGGAATCCGTATTACCAGAAGGATATCGTGCAGCTAGAAAAGGTGCAGAAGCTAGCCACTCGCATGATCGAGGGGTTAGCATACACCAATTATGAAAATCGTCTATTAATACTAGGACTTTTCTCACGTAGGAGGAGGCAACTTAGGGGGATCTTATAGAGACCTTTAAGGTTGTCAAGGGATTAAGTTGTCTCGAATTCGATGACTTCTTTCGGTTCTCCCTTTTGGTTGGTACACGATGGCACAGTCTTAGGCTAAGTAAACAGCACACCACGCCCGAATCCATAACGCACTTCTTAAGCATCCGTATAGTAAACGCGTGAAACTTACTTCCCGCAGAACTAATCATGGCAACTTCAGTAATTGCGTTCAAACATGTGCTCGACAAACGGTGGCAGGTGCTATTCCCGGAGCATTACCCTAAAGAATATATCCCTCCATATTTATGATGAAAAAACACAAAAATATCTGAAAAACATTTTAAAATACAAAAAGAGTTTCTTTTTCATTTTTTCGTATGTGTGGAAATAAACAGCTGTCCATCGTCTTTTCATTCGATTGGATATGCAACATGCATAACACTCTCACCTTTCGGTGATGAGACCTCTCCCATCTTCCATTCACAGTTACACACACCTGTGTTACTTACGAATCAATCCTGGTAGTGGCAGGTGTTTTCAAGCACACCTCCGAAAGAATCTAGGCACTTGTTTCGACTCGGTCGACCATCACCCTGTGATACTGATACTGAAAACTGATACGAACCCAAGAATGTTAGTGAGAACAAACCACGCTCAATCGAATTACACAGTATGTGTTGAATAATGTAGGTTTGGCAACGAGAACTTAAATAACAGTATTATTGATTATTATTGAATGAATGATGATGAATGATTATATATTATTGATCGTTATTTGAACAGTCATCACATCCACCGCAGTTTGCGAATGATTCTGGGTTTTTATAATCCCGGTACGGCTTGTTCAACAAACGTTCTGATCTTCTTAACAGTCTACCGGTTCAGCTTCTTCAGATGTATCTAGGAGAGTGATGTTATGATTGTCGATGCAATCAGAATCGGAACATAACTGACCTGTATCTCTGTAGGTAATTTGATCCACATGACGGCGATGCTTTGAGCCATAATCAAGTTATTATTTTTACCATGCATTTACCAATATTGCTAAGCACGATACCAGAGCTCGGTCAGAATTTATTACCACGATGAAATGAAACTTCAGCTGATATCAGACCCAGCAGATTTGATCTCAGTGATCTTGCTTTGCATAACACAGCTGGAGTTTGTCCAGTAGTTGCGAGAGTACAATTCCGATATTGCAATAAGTAATTGTCAACAAATCGATCAAGTTCGTCAAATGTAGTAAGTGCACAAGAAATGATTGCTCGCTTTAAGGTACCAACAAAATTTTCAACCAATCCATTTCATTGTGGATGACAAGGTGCAGTAAATAAATGTCGACAACCAAGAGAATGTAACAATTGTGTAACACTTGCAGTATAAAAATGGCTGCTATTATCATTAACAAGAGCAATAGGAACTTTTTCGCGGCTAAATACTTTTCGCAGTGCAAGCATAGTAAAACTAGAGTTTGGTTTCTGCGTCCAAAAAACTTCCGACAATTTTGAATTAGAACTAATCACGACCAATGCATAGTACGTGTTTAAAAATGGTCCACAATAATCAACATGAATGCGCACCATCCTTCATTTGCCAATGGCCATGTTTTTCATTTGGATGGTTGTTGGAAAGATTTATGATGACAAGCATTGCAAGAAATAGCAGTTCTGCGTATGTCTGCGTCTATTTTAGGTCACCAGCATGAACTTCTGGATGAAGACTTCATTTTTTCTATTCCAAGATGTCCAGAATGCAAATCATTCAGTACCGCTTTACGCAAAGTGGGAGGAATAATAATTCGATCATTCAAGCATAATAAACCATCCGGAGTCCTTGAGAGTTCATCTCGTCTAGAAAATATGATGCAAATTTCCTCCGAATATGTGAATTCCTTCTTTCTAAAAAACAGTAAAAATAGCAGAAAAGAAACGTTTTGGGTCACGGATTAACAAATGACGACTTAAAAGAAGTGGTTGCACCAAAAGAGAATCAAAAGTATCATCATGTTTCGAATCTGGTAATCACTGTCGTGACAGGTAATCTACATGTTGAATGTGTTTATCACTTCGATGTTCAATTGCCTAATCATAAGCACAGAGTGCTATGCTCCATCGTTGAACCATTGTGACAGTACTTTTCGAAAAAGATTTACCAGCATCGTATATGAATTTTTGACTTTATGGTCTGTAAAAATAGTGAAACGATGACCAAACCAGAATTTTTGCAAAAGTTGAATAACCCAATAGACAGCTAAAGCTTCACGATGTGTTTGAGCATGACCTTTTTCAGCAGCAGTTAGCCTACGAGAAACGCAAATTACTAGATGTCCATTTTGCTTGAGAACAGCAGCAATACCGTCGTAAAATGCATCAGTAATTACAAAAGAATGAATTTTGAGACTAGATGGACAAAGAACTGCCTCTGACTTCAGAAAGGATAATATACTGCGTAAACAATGTTCACGTTCTTCAGTCCGCACTAAAGTTTTTTTTGATTGAAGTGAAAATAATGGTGAATCTTTTAAACTGAAATTTGGAATGAACCTCAATAGTATTGCAATGCACCAATGAGAGACCTCAATTGTGTCATGTTCTTTGGAAACTCAGCATTGGTCAGTGGGAGTAAACGATTGGGATCTGGTTTATAACCACTACCATCAACAATGTATCCAAGGCATTCAAAATTCGAAACAGAAAACAAAGAATTTTTCGGAATAACAGCAACATTTTCAGAGGTGAATCTACGAAACAATTCCAATAAACGTTCATCATGAAGCATGCACGATAACATCATCCTGATATACTTTAATTCCAACCATAAATAAATAAATGAATTTTATTCTTGGAAATCCAAGGCGAGTAATATCATTTATAACTTGTTGAAATATAACAGGAGAATTGCACAAACAAAAGGCAAGAATTTGTACCGAAATAAACCAAACGGTGTATTAATGGTAGTTAACATTGCAGACTGATCGGTCAACGGTATTTGTGAGTAAGCGTCTTTTAAATCAATCTTCGAGAAGAATTTGCATCCACTCAATTTATTCAAAATATCTTCGGGTTCGACTGTCGAGCATGTTTGCTTCATTATTGTAGTATATAATGTAAGACCATTATCGCCGCAAATCCTGGGGGTCTTTCCATCAGAATCCAATGGTGTGACAATAGGTGTACCACAAGCAGAGGACTCAACATTTTCAATGATACCTTCAGAACATAGATGTTTCAAACCTTTCTCATCAGCTTCCAAGAGTCCATATGAAATAACGCGGCACTTGAGAAACACAGGGTTTCCGTCTACGTCAAGCGAAATTGGAGGAATTTGCATCCAATCACTTGCTACCGAACATTTATTATGAGATTCTTCAAATCTGAATTATCTTCAGACGATTTCAAGAGAGAAAGACTGATTTTAAAAGATTGCATTGCTTTCAGACCGAGAATAGATTGACCAGTTTCTAAGATAATGAATCTACAGGCAGCGGTATTGTTTTTTTCTCGGATGGAGATCATACACGATCCAACGACAGGAATAGAATGTCCAGTAATGCTTCTAATTGTGAGGCTGGTGGTTTGGATTTTCGCATTAGGAGCAAACTGTATTAGATCTCTCTGTGT
The DNA here is from genome assembly GCA_013407085.1 of Atriophallophorus winterbourni. NCBI lineage: Eukaryota > Metazoa > Platyhelminthes > Trematoda > Plagiorchiida > Microphallidae > Atriophallophorus > Atriophallophorus winterbourni. Next base: position 53,170 of record JACCGJ010021960.1, on the reverse strand, counting down.
ATTTAGCGATTCAACGCTATTCGTATCTAGAATAAAATCTAATGATGCGCTACTAGAAACCCGAGAAATGGTTTTACAATTATAGCTAGAATTGCAAGATGTTAAGGCCAAAGATAATGATTTATATTCATTATTAAAATTCGCTAACCTGAGTGCTTTTCGAATCAGTACAATACGTTTTACCAGTTCGACAAACGGATTAAATATGACCAGTTTTTCCGCACTTGTGACATCTGGCTTGACGGAATCGGCAAGTGCAGCGTCAGTGCACTCTGCCGCATGACGCACATTTCCATACACGCTTGTTATATTGATATGTCAAAAGCATTTGATCGTGTCAACTACAGTCTGTTAATACAAAAATAGAGCAATGTAGCATCAAGGGTTCATTACTAGCCTGTTCGGCGGATTATCTCCACGACTGATGGTTCTTTGTCACGACCCATTTAAGTAACGAATGGAGTGCCGCATGGATCAGTGTTTGGACCGATTCTTTCTCTGATCTATGTAAAGGACTTACCTAAACTTCTTTGCTGGAAAATCTTGTTATTTTCGGATGACATAAAACTGTGGACACAAGTAGGCACAACTGAGGATTGCAGATAGCTTCAGCTGGACCTCGATGCCTCACAGGACTCGTTAGTTTTAAATAAACTCCCTTTCAATGTCATTGAATGCAGGGTATTAACTGTTGGAAGACATTTGGAGTTTTCTTACACCTTTGGTTCCCATATTCTTGAAAGCGCTGACATGGAGAAGGACTTAGGTGTGTAGGTGAGCAAAACTCTGAAACCGTCACATGACGCCACTGCTCTCTATTAAAAAACGTCAGGAGTACTGATTCTGCTACAAAGCGTGTTCAATAGTTTCACGAAGCAAACTGTTCATCGTCTAATTAATACGTACTTGAGGCCAGTGATTGAGTATGCGGTTCAGGCTTGGTCACCCTGGCTACAGAATGACATCAGCCTCAATCAGAAAATATGTCATGGGACCACCAAGCTCGTATGTGGCTTAAAGTGTGAACATTACAAAGATCGTACCACAAGTCTCAATCAATTTCACTCTGGCTACCTCCGTCTCAACGGTGATTTGATTCTTATGTTCAATATACTGAATAACGATAACAATCTTCTGAATAAACAATTCACACGACTACCACACCGAAACAGTTGAAGTCATGACTACAGAGTACTTATTCGTAACTTGAGACTGAACTATCGAAGGTATTTTTATTCTGTACGTGTATGTTTTACATGAAATCCCTAACCTGTAATGTTGCACCCAACTTGGATATATTCAAATCGAACATGAACAAATTCATGTCCACCATCCAAACATTTAAAATTTATATTCTGCGTCATTACAGCTTTCTAACTTTGCATCGAAGGAAACTATACAACTTGACTGCATGGATTTACATGTGCCACTCAACCGATCTAAAATAGTTTCTACCTTATGGATTTTAAAACAATTCCTGAACTGCTAAGTATGCAAAACATCCAGTTTTTACTACTTTTGTTATTCGAAATTCTTATATTATTCTGTGGTTTTTGTAAAGATATATGCTTTTTAAACAAGTGATTTGAATTAAATTGAAATAAATTGAAGAATCTCTTTTTGGAGTTATCCGCAAAACGATTAGATTGGCCATTTGATTGAGTATAATACGGGTGGGAGAATTTGTGCTCGAAATTGTGGGCACGGCAGAATATCTCGTACGATGTTAAGGAAATGAAATGATCTGAAATGATCGTTCTTTGAAGCTATGTTGGCTGAAAATACTTTTAGACTCATTTGTTGTTGTCATAACGAGTGATTTGCGGCCATATTCATTGAACGTCAACAGTGAAATGGTACATCCTACCGTGGATCTTTCCAGCGAAATCGAGGTGAACAGGTTTTTATGTTTAAATTGTGGACAACCGTGTGTCTAGGGGTTGTTATGGTTGAGATTTGGTGGTTTATTGACAACTAGGTTAGGTAGATTTTGAATTGTCGATATCTGAATTGATGCCGGGTCAAAAAAGGATCAGTTTATGGCTTTCGGTCAAAAGATTTAAGTGTGTCCAGAATTCAGTTGTTCTAATACTGGGGAACGAAGAGAAAATGAAATTATGACACGATTAGGAATCTTGAAGTAGTCATAATTATTCGAAAAATATCTACTTTGCCTTGTGGTTGCTGCTGATGTAACCTTCGAATTATGCTATTACCAAGCGTCTGCAAGTATTATATACCTCTTTTCAGTAAGGGATCCAATCGAGCTTCTATTTTCATCTATGCCACTGTGATTGACAGTGTCTTGATGACATATGAGAGTTGTCGGCTGTTGGTTTGCCTAGTAAACTAAAATCAATATGTCTTCCTCTAGGGAACTTCTAAATGATGCGTGCTGAAATCACACCATCTGTGCGGCTTAGGGATTTATGTTGACAATTTTCGCTTTAAATGCCAGTTCTCGATTGTTCAATTTACCGGTGGAAACGTAAAATGAAAGATCTAGAACATAGTCCAGGCACTTGTTTCAAACTTTTTGTGAATGTTTTCTTGCGATTTATTGGTGTGTGATCAATTGTGAATTTCTTTCATTAACCATCTCTACGACCGAATCATCGGCATTGTTTCTGACGATTACTCCTCTAATGGCATTGTCAAGAAAAATGCTGCTCGGAAATGTCTGCTGGACGTGAAATGCTTCGGCTTGGGAGAGGATTGAATGGGCCATTATGCTGACAATGGTTTGTAAGGAGATTTTCCCATAAGCATGAAATCGTTTAAATAACACTTTAGATTGCATTAGAGCCATGAGCAGTAAATTCATCGTCCTTAGATGATCGTCTCCATTTGTTCGAGTGTCTTTAATAAATCTTGTTGAAGCCGATGCAATAGTATTGTGCGCACATAAATATTTTAATGCGTATAGTTAAAACGTTTAAACTCACGGTTTACTGATGAGTTGTAAAATCTTTCAATTACTCTATAATCAGATTCCAGCAGCTGAAAAAAGTAGACTAATCTTCTTAGCATTGCCGCGAGAATATTATTAATTCCTAAAAAGCTTCGCTTACGTGTTCTAAGAGGAAGTATTTCGTCTTAGTATTTTGTCCAACAATAATGCACCCAATCTGACTACCAATATTCTGACGTTTACAATACTTTCCGTACTACTGAAGTCGAGGCGAAATGTATTTTTACATCACCGGAGCTAAGGGTCGTTGATCTCATGATCGAAGTGAAAATCAGTGATTGATGCGGCCAGTTCATCGGCCAATGTAGGTTCGCATTAACTAGATAAGTTTTGCCGAGATTGTTCGACATCTATCATAAGTTCGAGTACGAACTTCAATGACATCGCTTAAGGCTGTTAAAATACCCGTCGGCAAATTGCCGTAATGAATGGATGATGTTTTTGAAACAGCTGTCGCTTTCTATTGATCGATTAACAGTTTTCTACCCATTAACTAAGAAATCAAAGCCAAACCCAAAACAAATCTCGAGTAGGATCTTAATGTCCATTTTGTCTTTGCCGTGAACATGATTTTTCTTTATATGACAAAAACTAACTGAAAGTTTCAAGGTACAAATTGATCTAGAAAAGATTTGTGTTGTTAAGTTAGATAAAGCAAAATAACTACTGACACTTAAACAAACCACAGCTAGTAAAAGGAGTAATCGTTGTGATTAGTAGTTAACAATCTGAAATGTGTGAAATTGTTACCCGGATTTAACATGTCTGTTCTGGCATTGAATTAATGTTGCAATTTTTATTTCACGTCGACTAAGTGAACAAATTTATGCTAAGAATCATCGTGGAGCACTCGCAACTTACGGGGAAGTGATGTACCAACACAAATATTTATTTGACCGTGAATTTCACTGTAGTTGAATATTGTGAAGAACGAAAATTAATTTAAAATTCATCGTCTTTATTATCCAAATTTACAGCATATATATAGTATACTTCTCGATAAACTATTGAACGTATTTTTCGTAAGAAAATTCACATGTAGATATCTTATGCATTATTGATGTAACGTGTGAACAGTTTAGCAGAGAAAATTGTTCTTTGGTTCAACCCCTCCGTGTTTGTCGTTTGGATCTAAGACGCGAAACAAAGGAATATCTCGGCTAAATAATGACTGCAGTTACACGATGTTGGACAGCTACCTCCAGGAAAAGGTTAGGAGAATACAATAAAAATTGTGTTTTATTTTTTGTCATTGGCATTTCACTTCACAAGAAAAAAATTCATGAATTTTATTGGGGACCTAATGTCATCAAAAATATGAATTTTAACTGTTCAATAAAATATTCCATCACACACGCTTAACCATCATTCGTATTGAATTCTACAACGCTTTATTATATTTTTCATCGATTCAGTTTCATGAAATGATGAAACACTGTCATTTACTCTAGGTTTAACATTCGCTTCTAAACGATTAATGATCAAGAATACCGTGGTTCAACTTACATTTGGAAGAAGAAACATTTCATAAAAAAATCGAGTCGGCGAAATAATGAGGGTTAGGAGAGTTAATCAATCTACTTCTTGCACATTTTCCCAAAACATCACTTGTATAAACTTAAAATATTTTGATTTGGAATGACATTGGTAATATCTGTTTCCCAACTTCTATCACATATCGGGTGACTACTTATATTAATTAAAAAGGAATTTCTCCAGAAAACTGAACTTTATTGCGAAGCATGATGGGAAACTGAATAGAATATTGTGTCATAAACTCAGAGTTACACACGGGTTGGAAACGGATTATTCATGGACACGAATCAGCTAAATTATAAGAAAATCATCTGGATAAATTGAGATTATGTGCCAGTTGTTTAATAGTTGATAGTTTTTCAGATGAACCACAAACTTCAGAAATTATTCTGAATTTCGAATTAGAGTTATATTTTTGAATTCTGATATTTAACCTTGTAATTCGTGATGGATATAACTGACTGCTAACGTATTAGCAGACTTATACGTCAGACAGCGTAAATCCACATTCCTGATACTCATGCAAGTCCCCAAATTTATAATGTTGAACCCATTTCTTGCGACCTATCGATTACTGCGATTGTGGTATCACAGCACTATATAGAAATTAATTTTGAACAAAATCTCAGGAACCAGGTGAGAATACTGTAATGAGGAGGAAATGTTGCCACACACAATTCCCGGAACTCTATCTGACATTATGTTCATTTTCTTCTCGCCGAGGTCGCATTGAACGACTACATTTTTGGAAAACTAACATCTATATAGATATAAGGATTTACCGATTTAACATGATAAATAATTCTGATGTTGATAGTGTTCGCTTAAGCAACGATCGCTTTAAATTTCAGGTAAAGCGTGCATAGGTGAACTCCAACTGCAGAAGAACTCGTTTGCAAGTGAACATCTCTTAGGATTGCAAGACACGTTTCCAGAAAATAGTCCAGAATCACTATCACCGATTATCCACTGATTTTATTTCAAAAAATGCGGTATCGGCGAGGGTGAATCGACCAAGAGTAAAAGTTGATTAAAATGAGTACAGGGAAGAAATGCCTGTGCACTTTACACAAACGCTTGCATTGCGAACAAAAATTAGGTATAGCTGTAGTTTGCTGCACAGGAAGAACGGTCTACGTAATTGCCATAGTCTAGGCCTGGGCAACCTGACAGTATCTTAGCCCACACGCAGTCTCTGACTGTGCGGCACTTTGCCTGGATCAGGCTTGTGCTTTCATTCATACATCATACATACATCAAAACCTGGGACTAGTATTATATGTACCTTTACTTATTGTATCTCTTTAGGCTTATCTTACCCCCTTTTTGTTTAAACATAGTTATCCTTATTGTTTCAATTCAGGTTTCTATCGTAAACAAATGTCTCTCTAAAAAATTTCGAAACATCTAAAAAAATATTTTTCTGATTATCTATTTATAACGCTGCTGTAGTGTCAGGTTACATAGGGTCTATGCATGTCTCGTCATAGGTTGGGACTTGCATCACATTTGTCTATTTGTCACATTGCCTTCCATGACATTTTCTATACACCATTATGTATATATCTGTCTTTTATTTCATATGAGGCTTATAAATGTCACATTTTTATCCAAACTTGCAAAACAATAAAATCTACCAAAAAATAAAAAAGTAAAAAACCTGAAAATCATTATGTTTTTAATGTACATTCTTATTTTTTAAATGATGAACTATTTTACTTTGATGACCTCTCACCATGATGGTGAAGAGAATATCTTTCATTATATTCCAGTGTCTTCGAATACCGAACCATCACTGAAACTGGCTCGAAATCTATCCGCCCGAGATTTGTTCCATTTGCGATTCACTCTCCTGCAGATAACGAAAACCCGGCTGGTGAACACATTTTGGCTCGAATCGTCGACAATTCTTCAAGAGTATTGGAGTACACAGCGTACTCTACTCCCATGCTTTTAACCACACCCTCTTTCATCCCCTAGAATTTCTTAGATTTTCTTATTCTGATGGATTTATGTTCACTTTTCCATCCTCTCAACCAATCTTTCCGTAAAAAAAACATAAATTGATACATATATAATTTATTTATCAATTTTTATGACAATTTATTACAATTCACTTCACATTTTCCATAATTACCTTCCATTTATGTTCTCCATGTTTCCCATCCTTGCAATTCGTAACTTCTGACATAATTTAAATGAAATCTTATTGTTATTAGACATTAAGATTTTTTTCTTACTTTCTGTATATTCGTTTCCATTATTGAACGGAAAAAAATGTTTAAAAATCCCGCTCACTTCGGTCATTTGCACCGTTATATTTTCTTTTGCTGTTCCAATTTTGATAAACTGATCATGTATTACATGCCTTGGATGTCCAGAATATATATATTACCTTACTATTATTAAATCATTGTTGAAATCAGATAATCATCTACCGTTCTTTGTTTCAAATAAGTACATCAACTATAATCATGATAATTATAATGATGCTACAGGGAGGAGGTTTGGCATTTATGAAAAATAAATACCTTTCTCACAGTGGTACATCGATAAAGATTACTTCTAATTGAATTCAAATGTTTTGCTGAACTAACCGAGCTGTGCATTCGAAACTCACACAAACTCTTCGATGCTACTAAAACCTGGTTTCAATCATGTATGACTGAAAGCGAAATGTCGATACACAACATGATAATATTGCGGAACAACGACCACGAAAAGGTGGTGGTGTGACTCTAGGCTGTCACAAACGTCTTCAGCGCCTAAAGATTACCTATGCAAACCTTGAATCAGAAGATTCCCGTTGGTGTACCTGTACACAGGATTCACGAGACGACTACACCATTGGCGTAATATATCGGCATCCGGCCTCGGCGGATGCTCAAACCGACAGGTTATTCGATGATCTGCACTGCGCCAGAGAGATGCTAAGCTTCCAATTACTGGTATTGAGAGACTTCAACCTTACACAACTATTTGCCAGATCAAATCATCAACTACACACACACTCGATCATGAATTACGTGAGCTCGACATGCTTGCACTGCATTACCAAATGTCCGACTTTACTTAGAGAAGAGGATCCAAGTTACCGTATTTTTGGATTCAATCCTTACTTCCGAGACTACGGCAGTTGAGGGTGTTCACTACATTGCTCCTCGGTCGAAGTGATCCTCGTATGATTGGATTCTAATATATATGCAGCTCTAGACGTGTATGTGATTCGGCAAAGCTATTCAGAATGATCAACTACGCGAAGTTACGTTAAGCGCTTTGGTTATTAAGTTGTCGATTGCTTGATTATCACAACACCGGAACACAATGCACCGCACACAGAGAAAGACTTCAGTCTAGCTTATATGAAAATTCGTGAAATGTCGGTGAACGACTTTCGATTTATGCCTCGAATCTGTATAGACAAAAGGGATCGGGCAAATAAATTCCGTTTAGTTTGAACACGGAAATACAAGTACTAATGCGCCCTGGCAACAATTTTGCAGTATTCTTAACAAATTCATCAAGGAAGACAAACAATATTATCATCGCTTTCTATTTTTGAAAATGGAAGGAAATAATGAATTGCTATATCGGATTGTCAATGCTCGATCGAGCGTGAAACCAGTAGTGTTTCCTGTGCTAACTGAGGATTGATTACCCGTATTGTTACGACAGCATTTCCCTAACGAATAAAGCAAACATGATTACCTGATCGATCATAGTGGCAGCGGAGAGAAATTGTTGCTGGATAAGCCATGTTGTACCTTGGTAACAAACACCATCTTCACTACATTCAAATTCAAATTTCCACTTTCTTTCCTACTATGCACATTCCCACGATTATGATCTAATTGCTCACGTTTACCCTGTTGTTGCAATATAATACAAACCAATTCCTAAATCGAAAGGCACACACTGGGCGCTTGGAACGTGGACTCCCGATCAACGTTTCATTTCGGCCTTAGTCTGTATTCCTGGCTGTTGGGTTAAAAACAACGCATAGATTAATAAAACGCGACGACAATCTCTGCTGCAATATCCACGATACATCCATCATAACAAGTATCAGCAAAGGAAACCTTTGAATCTGTCGCGTAATTTTATGCTGAAGTATTTAGTCCGTTAACAATTAGATTGAGTAAAGAATTAGTATCATCAACTGTGACGCAACAGCTGACTAAGATCGAGATAAATTCAGCTATTATACAACCACATATGTGTAGATTCAAACCTGTGAAATCCGATGGAGCGGACGGAATCTCACCAAGTCTACTGAAATCCTGTGACCATCAGCTGTGTGTATCAGTAATTAAATTGTTTAAACATCCTCTAACCAAAGTAGTGGTGCAAACTGAGTGAAAGACAGAGGTAATTTCACCTATCTACGAGTGTGTTTGAGGTTCCAATCATGCGAACTACCGTCCTGTCACCGAACTTCCGGTGACATCCAAAGTTCTAGAGCGTATAGTGACGGAACAAATAGTTCATCACTTGGAATGACAATATATGCTATCTGTAGCCCAGCGTGGTTTTCGTAAATTTCGCTCATGCTCGACAAATTTGTCAACGGTGTTAAGCGACTAGACCCAAGCTGGTAACAAAGGAGCTAGCATCCACGCTTGCTATCTGGTAATATCTAAAACTTTTCTCCTAGTTGATCACTTTCGACTACTACATAACCTTAAGCAGATAGGTAACAACGGACAGCTACTCGTATGCCATGAAAGTTATCTCAGTGGGCGCAAAGCGATCGTTCGAATCAAATTGGAACGATCATGGGTTATTGATGCATCTAGTGAAGTACCGCAAGATTCCGTTATAAAGCCAGTACTTTTCCTGGTTTACATCGACAACCTACCAAAGTCTCTCTAGCAAGATGTTATTAAACTTTGGACGCGGATAAATTCAACTACGAACTGTGTGCAGCTGCAAAGTGAACTAATAGCTCTAGATAAATGGTCTCTACGGAAAAGGTGCTATTCAATTTCTAAAAATACCAATTGTTGCAAATTGGTAAGCCATTCCTTTACCAATGTATCACTTAAGGGAGACGATTTTGAGCTGAACCGAGTCAGAGAAGGATTTTGAATCTGGGTATGCGGCAGCTCAATGAACAGCCTGCATTGTGATTTCATGTACAAGCGATCTTCTAAGCTTTTAGGTGTGTTGCGATAGATTTTCAGAACATTCATGCTCTGAGCGCTGCCAACCATAATGGAAGCCTACTTAATTCTAAACAACTTTGATCTCCGTGGTTGAAAATGGATACACTATTGCTTGATAAAATATACCATCGTGCAACCAAACTCGTCAGTGGTTTCCTGGAAACTAACGTACGAGGAACGATTACAAAAGCCGAGACTCCCTACTATCCTTCAAATAAGCCTTCTTAGTGATGTGATATTACCATACAAAATATTAATTACCCCACTCAATCCTTTAATCATTTATTCGGATACCGTGAGTCACAAAATACACGAAGCCACACATCAGCAATACAAAATCTCCACTTTCGTATCGGCTGTCTCCGATATTTTTATTTTGTTTTTTATTTGTAATGCCCTCGCAAAAACAATTGTCATCACTCCCAGCGTCAAAGTTGTCATTCGAAATTTGGACAATTGTATGTTGCTAACGATTTAACGAAACCTGTTTATTCACCCATTGTAGGATTCAACTAGACTATACTTGACATTACATCATTATTTTCATTCATTTTTCTTGAAAGAATATTTACTTTGATATAATAATTGTGAAGCTATGTGTTTTTTGTAATCATAATTTCTTGAATCTGAAATCTAGAATCGTATATGGTTGTCGGTCAAGCGCTCAATGCGCTGATGAATGACTAAATTGAAGTGTTGATCACAGCCCACGAGCTTACTCACCACAACCGCTTTCTGGCTGCTTGCTAGAATCAGGTGAAGACATTATAATTTTATTCAGTGGGCTTCGAATCACAATGTGATCCTGTATTCCAACAACATGATTCGTGGTAAGAACCATATTTATCACTCGCTCGCAGTATAACGTGGTTCAGCGTGTATCCAATGTTTCACGGCTAATTGATTCCGAACTTATTGTCTCCAGCATATGTCGGCGAACAGACAGGAAATATTTGTAGGGTGTAAATGCACGAAATGTGAGCAACACTATGAGTAGGTTATCCTGATATTCTTATCTATTAAGGAATATGATACTTTGCGAACCTCATTTATAAGACTAATCTTTAATATTTGATTTTATCTATTTCGTATTTATATTCCCAACCTCTGCTTACTGAAGTTCCAGCATACTGGAATGGGTTTATTTCGTAAAGCAAATTTTTGGAAATTTTATTATTTTTATTTGAATAGTATTTAAGCGAGACTAAGATTTTTGTTTGAAAACTCATTGCTATTTTGATTTTCATAGTATCGAATATATGTTCCACAGCAGCAATGTTATCAAAAGTGTAACAGCTAACTGCTATTATTAGGGAAAAATCCGAATAAACCATGTTTTGATGAGAAACTTAATATAAGAATGCAGATAAACCATGAGTAAATCAAAACCAGGTGATGTTTTGGTGCAATTCATCAAATGAGAGAGTGGTTATGTGTGGGTCACCGCCGAGGAAATTGTAGTTTATTATTACCGTATAATTGGCCTTAAATACAGAAGACAATATCGAATACAACCGTTTTAGTTGATTATTAGCATTGAACTATAAATAACAATCCATTCATTTACCGTTAAATAATACGAAATAATCCCTTGGGGCACACAACAGAAAAAGGATATATAAAATTGAAAATAAAATAAAATATGGGACTACTTTCACTATAGTCAACCAAACAATCGCTCATTTACGCTGCTACAAACCAGTAGAATCAAATGTATTCTAGACTACACACATAAATCTTTAGAAAACATACCCCATCTCACACACTACTACCGGTTTCTGACTGTTTGCCTTCATCATGTGGAAACAGTAATATCAGGTTCAGTCAGCCTTGACATAGTCGTGAAGTGGTAAACAAAGTTATAATTGTATGCCACGGTTATTCAGGTTTCTTACAAAGAACCAAGATTTCAAATACAGAATCACAAGGTAATTCATAGTCAGAAGCTCGTGCTCACACACCCATTCTTTACATACCACTACCGGTGTCTTTCTGTTAGCCGTCCTCATGAGGAGACAGTAGGTTCAGTTTCAGTGAGCCTTGAAACAGTGGTAACAAGTTAAAGCCTTAAGTATTCGTGATAAGTTGAAATCACCGATTGAATAAGTTAAATTGGAATCAGTAAACTCAACGTGTATTAAACAATGTATCAATCAAAATTAAACTTTCGTTTCTGTCGAAAAAGATTTACAATCACTGATGCATTCTGCGAAGAATAACTTCTATATATACAACAACTCTACCTGCGAAGATAACACTAGACCATTACTATCATTTAATGCACTGAAACCTGTAAGTATGAATCTAAGTAAAATTGATTAAGTATGCAGGCAGACCACGTTAAAACTCAAGCAAACACAGCAATTTGCAGAAGGGCTAAGGGTGATTTTAAACTTCTTCCATTGAACTTGCTCAACACTGCACTAGAATCTCGAGGCATCCCTTCAGAATGCAAAAATTGTTTTGTTTCACTCAAACATAAATATGGTTAAAAATACTGAATTAAATTATTGCCCATTTAACCTTAAAGCAATTCTATCTATTTGTAAAATTTATGAAGAAAGCTCATTTAAAATTATTTTCTTCGATCATCTATCTAGATCTCAGCAAAAATGTTCAAATGAAAGGTCTTGCATCACGTGTCAGTCACCTCAATCATAAGCTAACGAAACAAAGTTTGTTATAACGGGTCGTTACTATAGAAATTACTTTTATATTATTTAAGATATGAAAAGTGCACAATCTAACCATGATTATGTAAGGATTTAAATTAAACGAGACACAGTTGTCAACGTAATAACACTTCATTACAGAATTCTCAGGAACACAAACAAAAGGATGAATCACGTAACAGAGTGCTTCCAGGATGCGGAAATTTAAATAGATTGCCAAAAAATAAAACGGAGCGGCCAAATAATCGTACATTAAGCAGATATGAAATAAACAGGTAAGATAATTTTGATTAAACAAGCCTTAATTCTGCAATCTAAGAGAATGTAAACGGCTCATTCGATGATCAAATTCGCAAACACACGTAATCATAACATTATAGCCCAAGGTAAATTAATGGAACTCGGAAATAAGAATGCTAGCTACGCGCGCAAGTTCTCATTTGCTATATGGATAATGAAAAACACTGGAACGCAGCACATTATTGTGTAGCAGTCAATAGTGGGGATTTCCCCTGCACTTCACTATAATGGGGTAAAAATTATAGTTTCTTCTTCTTGATAGAAGCAGGTGGAGAAACTCCCGCGTGAGCGTCATCGCCAAAGATGGAAGTCTCGGACCAGACAATATGAATTGCACCGCGAGCCACATCGTTCTCAGATTTTTTACATTCAGGCTATGACCACGAGTTCTCCTATCTTTCTTCAGTGGGAAGAACTCTTTTAAATCGACTCTGAACAAGCTAGCTAGTATTGTACCCGCATTTGGAATGCGTTTTGCACACGTTAAGTGCCGTGTTCTGCTGCAGGACATCGACATATCAAACAGCATTTTATTACTTGACAATCAGGCGCTTGAAATTAGAGATCGTTTTACGTATCTCGGTAGTTGTATAAGTAATTCTGCATCGTTAGATGACGACGACTCGGCACGCATTTCTAAAGCGACCGCAGCATTCCGTAAACTTGGTCACCTCTGAAGTCAGAAAGGACTGTCTCTAATAATCAAGGGTAGAGTCTATAAAGCGACAGTTCAGGCTGTTTTACTGTATGGGTGCGAAACTTGGACCTTACGTAAAGAACACATTCAGCGTTCCAAAGCATTTGACAACCGATGTCTCCGCAACATTCTAGGAGTTAGCTGTTACAAGCGCATACGCACCGATGCTCTTCTAAATAAGTTGTTTGGATCTAATGTTAATATAGATAAGCACATCAATCTGCAAAGGTTACACTGGTTGGGTCACGTTTTACGGATGCCGGACCACCGACTTCCGAAACGGATGCTTTTTGCGACGCCACATCCCGATTGGCGTCACGTTGCAAAGTCAGTTAAAAACCTTACTAGTAACCTTTCGAAAGTCGGCGCATCACGTCTTCCAGACTGGTGTCTGAGATCACTTATCGCAATCGCTAGTTACTCTTCAGGATATGTCCCGAAACCGTGTTCAATGGCGGTCTTGGAGTGTTTGCTTAACCTTGTATGTTGTCAAGCGGAGTGACGAGAAAAAATTGTTATGATGCATGACAGTGAAACTCGCAAGGCAGCTGTTATGCTGATGTCACTCTACTAGTTCACGAAACTTGTTTGAATGCATGTTCCGTTCGAGGTGTGGGAACCTCATCCCAGTTTGTTTGTGCTTACTCTTCTATAGAAGCCGTAGCAATTTAAGTCCGACCCTTCTCCACCTCTAAAGAGTTTACTATTTCATATATATATATATATACTTCAGTTATAGATTGAGCTTCTATGAGCAGATGTGCATCAGTCTACTGCATGCTGGATATCACCGATCTTTTACGGAAATTTCGGAGCTTGTGGAAGAGGATCAGCGGGAAGATATCGAGCTTTCGGGCGGGAAAAGATTGTCTGAAAAAAATGAAACTCTTCGGATCATAGTCAAACAACTGATGGCAATTGAAATAGCCGAAAGAAACAAGGATTACGAACAAATGTATTCTAGATATTTGAAACTGGCAAGGCATTTCAATCAGAAAGCAGAGGACATGTTGACAAACAACTTTTATCACAGAGCAAGCGAAGTTTCACAAAAATCTCTGAGCATTTCACAATACCAGTTGACCAAGAGACATACAGAAGCGGAAGATTCAATTTTGGCACAAAACACTGTAAGCAAAGCCAAACTTCGTTTCGTCGAATCCCTGTTCAATATCCTCAAGTACAAGCAAGAGAAAGGTGAGTTGCACTGGACAAAATTATTCACTTGAAGCGATTGCTAAATTAGATTTCGAATTTTTGAATAACCAATCCACACAATGCATATTAGAAACGACCATAGCTATGGTGATAAAACGGTCTGTGCCAACCAGCATTAACAATAACTGCAGTTATTTAACACTTCAACTCTTTCGAGGGTAAATGAAAGATGATCTTAATTTATACACCCGTTAAATGCTACGCGCCAAAAGCGAGTAGTGGCAATTACAAGGGAAGTGAACGCTTCAAAATATGATTTGGTCTATCCAAATTTGCATGCATTTCCCTCAAACACACCCCACGACCGGTTTCATGTTTGCACTCATCTACATGTATAATACGACCTAGATCTGAGTGCCATGAAACAATGGAGAAATGGTAAACACTGTTTAAGCTTGTAAGCTACTGTTGGATAAAACTGGCACAACCAACTTCTTCAATCACATGTACCCACACACGTGGATGGGCTTTAAGGAAAAATCCGTATTTGCGTGCAGTTCCCTCACACACACCACACGACTGGTTTCGTGCTAGTTGCACTCATCAAGTAGGGACAGTAAGATCAGGATCCATATGCCTTGATTCACATGCCCAGCATTCAGGCCATGTGATTGAACATGTTGGTTGTGCCAGCCTTATCCAACAGTGACTTACAAGATTAAAATTTTGTTTACTTTTTATCCACTGTTTCAGGGCACGCGGATCCCTACCGTACAAACCTTACCTGATGAGTGCAAACACCATAACATGTGTCGACGGATATGTGTGTGAGTAAATGAATGCAAATATAGATTTTACTTTCGAAATCATGGGTTTGAGCCCATTCATATGTGGACAAATGCGACAGAACAGGTTGGCTGTGCCAGCCTCATCCAAAGGTGGCTCAAATGTTCAAAATTTAAGTTCGCCTATGTTTTCTACAATGATAAAACATATTATTAATCCAGCAGATTTATGTGGAAAAATAGATCATGTTCTCGTTATAATAGGTACAAACTGTGAATTCAAGTATATTAATGTGACGGGCGTGCACTTAAATGGTATTGCGACTAAGAATGTAAATTCCTGCAAAGAGAATAGATTAATATGGACCATAATAAAATTAAGTAGTCAGTTTTCAAGAGTTATAAAATGCTTTCAAAATGTAGGCAATTACGGCTCTGATTCATTATTCGAATAAAAGAAATTTTATTGGATGCAAATTTAACCAGAAACATAAATCGATCACAATGTCACTAATTATGGAAATTGAAACAGGCGATCATGAAAATGCATTGAATGACGGTTACAAATTGTACAATGAACTCAATGTGATTCAACAGGAACAACTGCAATTAGAAGAACACCGAAGGATACGAATTAAGCCGCTGCTTATGAAACTCTGTGAAGCAATGTGCGATTCTTTGTTCGTCAAAGCAGAAATAGCAGCTACAAAGAACGATGAAAACGAAGTGCAGTATTTGAATGAAGCTCAGAAGTTTGCTAGAGAAGGTAAGGCGTCTAAAATGTTTCTTTACATTTATACGGTGTGTGCAAGCAGACGCGTTTTAATCAGTTGTAGTGCGCATGGTTTGCTAAAACTGGATGGTATTTTAGTTTAAACATACTACAGAATCACTAACAAGATGTCTTGTAAAATACTTGTTGAATAATACAACTGTAGTAGAGGTAACAGTGAAGTTTGAGACAAAGCGCAGTGACATTGTAGCGGAGGCGAAGTCAGCAAATTTTTGAATTGTACGTTTATTACGTTCGTTGAATCACTCAACTGCTTCGGATAATCGGCCGACATACGGTTTATTATTTCGGCATCTCAGATCATCGGTTAGTGTGTGGCAGATGGCCGAAATCTGTCCTCTTATTACATTTCGGGCCATCGATCCAACGTTAACAACATCAACCCATCAAGGCCACTCGACGACTGAGTCCCAATTCATCCCCGAAGTCAACCAGCTTAACGATAACCTACGACCCACACAACATAATAGAACTTAAATTGGTCAAACCCATCTATTACGCACAAGACAAAGAATAAAACTCGCCCCTCTTTTGTAGGCAAATCAAGTAACTACAACCCTGACCTGATTTGCCAACTTGTACGCTTCAAGACCTCACGACATAGGGTTCGTTTGGCTGACCATGGCGAACTTGTTATCGTTCAACAGCGGCTGACGTTGTCTATCTCCTCATGCTTCCGAGTATGTTGTCACGCAAACCGCTCTAACGTAATCCTTCCAATACCCGAATTATCACGGGTTTGTGATTGTCGTCGTCGGTCTTTTGGGTGCTTTTTGCCTCTTAACCACAGGTTCATATCCTACAGCTGTTGTGCATTTTTGACAATGTGGTATACACCAATACCATACTACACCTAGGTATAAAATGCACGTCGACAATAGTAAAAATTACCGAGATTGCGCCCAGTCCAACGGGCTAATGGAGCTGGCGATAACCTATGGGCCCAAGCGGCGGACTAAGTAATGGTAAACTAGAAATAAACGAGAACTCCACTGTAAAGCATCACCCATTAAATCCATACTATATATCTACGTAAACTTGGACAACTTGAGCTTGGTTAACGTGCAGTCGATCAGGCTGTGTAGCGCTTAAACTGATTTGAGATTTATGATTTAATGCATACATACAACCGACGATATAAAGGTAAGTGAAAACGGAGGAGCAACAAGGTTAATGGAATTACTGTGACAAAACGATATATCTTCCCTCAAAACCTTTATGATATATACGTGTAAACGAAGTCATAGACAAGAAGGTAATTACAACCGCATATTGGCTAATCAAAGAAGCGTGCTGCAGAAGCCGTGGTTACAAAATAGACGTTAAACGCTACCCTCAAAACTAAGGTCAGTAGAATATTTCCATCACTCACGGATTTTCAACCTGCAAAATTAACGTCCTTCATAAATTGATTGCACTCTAGGGTGAGATTAAACCCTTGTCAGTTCTACTTCATTTTTCCGTCATGATACCGGATACTTAGAAGTATTAGTTCATCCACAATCTTTGAAATTACGTGACATTTAGCTAGGATTTCGCACATTTTACGCTGACATATCCTAAAGTGTCGATGTTTACGACTTTCCACCATCCCTCTTTTCTTTGTAAGCATAATTCCGCGAGTATTGCTAGTGAAGCATTGATGCCTGTTTCCAAGGAAGAGTTTCGTATCGTATAAAGCAGCTTAAATTAGAGAACTGAAGATATATTAGACTTATTAAAATAAGTAATCAACTTATACAAAAGCGCACATACTTCATACGATTCCTCACAAATCGTCATTTTATTATTCTCATGAAGCCGAAAACTTTGCGTTGATTGGACAGTGCAAAGGACGTTTGAGCAGACTACATTCAAAGCAAGGTCAGCTGGATGAAGCCTTCCAGGTAAAACGACGCACGATTTATCTACACTCAGAATGCAAACGACCATTATGTGATTTCCGCGAAACTGAACAAAACCCATCGAATAGAAGCGTGTGAAGAATTAGTGGAAATTTGTGAAAGGTTAGTAAACAAATATCAACTAAACGTTCTCAGGTATTCAATTAAATAAACCACGCAGAGGTTGTTGCAACAACAGAAGCGCTAAATCCAAATCTAGATGCAAAAAACATTAAAACAAATCTTGTTTAGACAAAATTGACTCAGGATAAACGATCGAAACCGGACTGAAGCATGCAGATAAACTGTAGAGTATTGGTTAAAGAATCCTTACGATAAAGCCTCTTTTCACGACAATTCCACCTTAGTCAACCCTACCGACAAACGATCCAAAGGAAACTTTGGACAATGTCAAATCACGTAGGTCACGAACGGCTGATCAGTCAGTGTGAAACTTTGTTTAATTGTTGAGTTGCACTAATCATCGAACCATTCCTTTTCTTTTGAATTGTTTACGGATGCTTAAATACCATCTGCTGGTAAATTCTGATATTTTGTTTTCACATTTATTTTCATTACTCGATAAGAAAAACAGTTATCTAAAACAATTGTTAAATGGTAAATTATGATTCCACGTTCAACTAAGACAATCCGTCGTGGAAGGATATTCCTCATTATGTGGAATAACTCACATTGCTTAATATATAAAATCTCGCTCGTTTCTCTCAACCCCTCCTTTGCAAAGTGAACAGTTTAGTGCATAGTCTAGCATAACTTAATTTTAGTTTGACAATGTAAAATTTTAGGTACAAAAATAAATGCTTTTGCTAAAAGGGAAAGGAACGAGTTTGCAAGCTTTCGAATGGAAAATCGCTGTTAATCTCATGCATTGAAAACGGGAAATGACATTCCGAAAAACATTCTCGCTCAGTATTTTACCCGAGTTCAGCTATTTTAAATGAATAAAAGCTTCTACCTCGATCCACGTAATTTCATGTTTGCAAAAAATGAGACAAGGAACATAAATCAACAAAGATAAGCGCGTGCTTGAAAATATCATTCGAGAAATCATACCTGCTATGGACTGCAAAAATGTCTTGATAAATCTCAAGGTCCCAAGCAAAATGTCGATACATGTGACACAATGAAAGTGGAAACGATTGTCGAAAAGACGAGGCTTAAGGAACTGATAATGTGTTGAATATATTACTATGGTCTATCGTAAACAGGTGATGAAGAACAATATCCGAAATGTCAACTGAAGAGTAACATTTAATCTGTTGGTCATAACAATTCAAAAACCGACATTATACTATACCTCACATGATAATCAGATAATTTTTGAATGAAGTTGTTTATCAAAAGCCTCCTTTTGTCAGACAAAAATGAAAAATTGGCAACAAATAAACGTTCTTTAACGATAGCATCATATATTCCGATCGAGTGTTGAATACTAAATGGGACAGCCAGTAAGAATGCCAACACATATGATCTTGTAAATAAGGGAAACACTGTTATGGTACATATCGTACAAAAAATTGATGATAACTAAAATCTGTTACTTTAAATCACACGCACAGAATGAAAAATTATCGAAACTGTCAAAAATATCTCGAAGAAATGAAGAAGCTGGCCTTGGAAATTAACGACCACGCTTTAATAGCCAGAGCAGATATGCTTGCTTCACGGTTTTATTCGTTGAAACTGAACGACTTTGCAAAAGCCGAGCAAATCGCACGTGGCGCATTACAACTGGCGCTGCGTGCGAGAGATTCTCAAACGGCCAAACATTTACGACTGTGGTGTGCCGCGTCAAAATGCAAAAACATGCAGACCAATTATCTGGCCGTGCTACTTTGTTCGCAAACCGATTCACGGGCCATGAATGAATTGCTCGCGTGGAAAAATACCCGAACCGAATTGGATCAAATACACGAGACGGATTTTCTTCGTTTCACTAGTAAGAAATGAGTTTTTTTTCCCAATGTTCGTTTCAGGGCAAACATTTTTCGACCGAATGAAAACCTGCCGAACCAGGGCCTGACATGCGCAGGATCAGGAAAACGAATTCATTTGAAACAAGTTCACAAATTTAACATACCTGACTAGAAACTTGATCATGAGTAAACTTTTTGTACCCTACGTGTCACGTAAATGCTCTTTTTAAAGAAAAAACATTCTTCAACCATCCAGCTTCACGATTTGAGCGCCTGAAAATTCAAGAATTATCGATAAGGTAGGCAAAACAAACGTCATCGGTTCGTTGCCGGAGTTAAAATTAACACTTGAACGAAGATCTACATAAGTGACTATAACGTTCGATTCGGTAGTGGAATACAACTGTAGCAGGATGTGCAATCATGCAGTACTTGTATGCTGTGCAGCAAACTCCACGGTAAATTGATTTGCCACCGGTAATGAGCGGAAACACGTTAGAGTCTCACTGCCACTTTTACTTTCATTTCTCATATCTCTCTAGGCCTGGGCAACCGGACAGTATAATAGCCCATGTGCAATGTGTGCGCGGCACTTTTCCTGGATCAGGCTTCTAATTTCATACAAACAAACGTACATACATACACTGAGGAATGACCGTTTCAGAAGTCGCATTGTATTTTTGCAACGTACGACATCAACATAATCTTTTCTTAGAAACTGCCGGAGTAGTTCGGTACCACGTTAACTAATTTCTAAATTCGAAAGCCAAACACTAAGTTATGCGCACTGAGGAAGGCAACTCAACACGGTTTAAGTAATTCAAATAGATGCTATTATTAAAACAATGTACAGAGCAGAAAGAATATATTAAAATAAATCTATCTCAAAATCTTCATCGGTAAGCTGTACATCTGTTAAAAAATCGGCTTTAAAACTATGAGGAATACCAACAGTGGGTACATTTATTGAAGGTTTGGCAGTTAGCTGTCGTGGTACATTTCCGAGAGGGGTGAATCTTGAAAGCTTTGTACAAATACGCTGTTTGAAAGACATATCACACGACCCGATATCCCGATTGGATGGATTTATTGACTCACACGCCGGAGTTGATGGGTCTTTAGAAAATGACGTAGAGGGCGATAACTGGGTCGAGCTGACCAACGGTCGAGAGGATAAAAAGCTGGAACCAATGTCAGGAAAGCCATGTTCTTGTATTTTATCGGACGAACTCGAAGTTGGATTGTTGCCTAGCAGTTCCGTATCGGAGTCAGCATTTTGTTCAGAAAATGGTGAACTACCAACATCGCGTAGACCATGCAGATGCTTGCAGACGCAATCAGCCCAATGTTTAAACTCATCGGACGCGTCGTTAGGTATGTCAGCCGAGACGATGGCTTCCGGAGAGTAGGTTAAAGCGGAATCAATGATGCCAGCAGCGCCAGATCCAGTGGATAATAAAGAAATGTCCATTAAAGCGATAGCGACAATGGCATCCTGAAAAGCAATTCAAAAACCGAGGGTAGTTCGAAAATATATCGTTTTTGCTTTACAACAGTGACGACAATTAATGCTGATACAATTTTATATAACTCTTGCTCGGATGTACAACTTTACGGTACTTTTGTGCTGTGCGGCTAAAACCGTGCAAAATTGATTGACCACCGGTAGTGAGCTGCATGCTGTAACACACGGAGTCTTACCACCATTTCTATTTTCTTTCTCATATCTGTCTAGGCCTGGGCAATCTAGCGGTATTTTAACACACGTGCCGTTTGTGAATGTGAGGCACTTTGTCTGGAACCGGCTTGCGCTTTTATACATACTTACATATAGCTCATCTGATAATTTTTGGTCCAATACATAAACGATTTCATACGGATGATCCTTGAGTCAGTTACCGGGAAGCATGATTGATTCTTCTCAAGGCTGCGAGGCGATGGTTTTTGTAGCTCCGTGAACCACTGATCAATATTTGGTGATATCTTTTTAGTACCAACAGAGCCACTCATACATAGTCAGATGATCGAGATATCAACCAGTTGGCCCGTAATCTCAGGCTTTTTCAGAGGCTTTTATTGAATATGAGCGACCAGTTAGAATTCCAGCCAGACGCCGTGTCCACGTGATTCTGTAGCTTCCCTTTCAAATCTTGTGGTAGCCAAATTAGCGATTAGTTCACGTTTAAGTTTAATTTTATTATATACATCTAGGCCTGTATCTAAGCACCCGTGCAGTCTACGACAGTGCTGCACAGGGCCTGGATCAGGCGTAGAGGCAACATTATGATGTGTGAACTTAGATCAGGCATAATCTGATAAACTTTCGATAAAACATCATCATGCTTTGTATCCAATTGCAGTATGACTATCTATAGCTCTGAATAAAAGAACACCATCTACAAATGGATATTAGCTGCAAAATTGAAGTTTCGCCAATTTTACTTTTGCGTGGGATATGAATGATGAACTTGGATGCTTAGATACAACTACACCCAAATTGGCTATAATACTTGGCCGTCAAGGCCAATCTAAAAATAATGCTGAATGGCGCATGCAAATTTGCTATTAGCGATATAAAAATGAATCTGTGACATGGTGTTCACCAAATTAACCATACAAATCAACCTTCAAACCGAATCGATCAGTTGCTATTAATGCTCGAAAGAAAAATTACACTGAAGAATGTCGTTTTTATTAAAACCCACAAAGATTCTGACCATGTTTTTGTGTGCCATAGGTTTGGTTTAAAATCGAGGCTAAAAACGTCTTCCAGCCATCCGTTCAAAACTAGATTGAAAAACTGTCAGAATCTAAAGGTACTCTCATCACAGATAAGATTTAGAGCCTTTTGCACCGATCATTTTAAAGAACAACTAAGGTAAATTATTGCAGCGTTTGATACCCTCAAACGAAGCAACAATTAAAGAATGCGAAGAGACAATGAAACGATTCAGGGCTGCACTGTGATGAGCTGCTTGCGAGAAGACACTGCAATCTAACACGCATAATCACTGTTTGAATTCAGGTTTCATTAATAAGTAGTATATGACGTTCAAAAAGCAGGACGGAAGCACACGACCGCTTTCGCGGTTGTTGTCGCTTATCGGGTATGCGTATCCGTGACCTGACATTCGAAAGCCGTCCTAAATTTGTACTAAAACCACTTATTTGCGAATCCGAGGATAAATCCTCATTAGAAAATTGAAATTTAGCTTTCATGTTCATGTCTAGACCACCTAACAATAATCCGATTCACGAAGGGTTTACCTAACTGAGTGTCGCTTTGCGCGACTCCGACTTGTGTTTTTTAATATACACCAAGTACCACAATCTTCCATTGTAACTATGCTGATGATGCAGTTTTGCTTTTCGGAACACCTGCAGATGCATAGAGTGTCAAACAAGCCATCTTAAACTGTTTCCTTATTTATCGTGTAATGCAACTCTGCAGTACTTCGATTTACTAGACAGCAGTCAACAATCAAACACTCATATTTCGGAAGTTGTATAAGCAATACAGCACCTTGACAGGATGAGGGTTCTAAGATGACTACCGTATTATACAGCCTAGGTTACCTTTGGAGTTTGAAAAGACCGCCGCAATTAAATTACGGTGGGAAACCACGATCAGGAGTGGAGTGGTGGTAAACAAAGCTTGAAGCCGATGTTGGCTACGGCTAACACGATTAATATGTTAGACACAGAAGGCATGGTTTAAAACCTATGGCTAGAAAAAATTGCACAAGGTTGGTCAGGCCAACTTTAATCCCACAGTGGATTTAAGCTCAAGCCTTTGCATAACGTTTGTGCAGCATTTCTATCTGTACGGCAACATCGTGCAAATTGATTGGCCAACGGTAGTGACTCAGGCTGAAAACACGCTGTAGTCTCATGCCATTTCTATTCCCCCTCATATCTGTCTAGGCCTGGGCAACCTGACAGCATCTTAGCCCACGTGCAGTCTCTGACTGTACGGCACTTTGCCTGGATCAGGCTTGTGTTTTCATCCCATACCATAACGTTTGAACATGTCTTGAACCATGGCACTCACAGGGGAAGAAACACGCGATAGCACTATCTAAGGAACCTAGTTGCATTCACATAATTACTCGCTAAAGTTAGAATAATTGTATAAAATTACTATTCGCTGAATTTGTTAAATACGTTGTTCTGATAGCCTAAATCTTGAAAGCTGCAAATTAATTCTATAAGCATCTGTCTAGGTTCAGGCAACGTTACAATATTTTATCCCATGCGCAGTTTGACTGCGGCAGTTTGTCTGGATCCAGACTAGTGGATTCATACATACAATTGTAGCATCATAAAATATTGGTTTCACGTTGGTTTACCTCAAACAATGCTTCTGATCGCGCCATCAATCGAGCGTGAGCCTTTGTTAGTCTGACGAGGCTTTCAAGCAATCTCAGAGTGGTTCTACCTTGAAGCGTTGAACCCGAACAGGCATCAGTATCGTTTAACACACGACGCCGCCAAACATAATACTGCTGCAGAAGACTGGCCGCGGGTTTCGATAACTTGGGTTTGAATTCTTGGCGAATCCAAGTGAAATACTCTCGAAGGCAATCTGTGCTCCAAATTTGATCCGACCGTTGGGTATCATTCTAATGGAAAAGTCGCAGAATGATAAGCAAGTACAAATTTCAACACTTGAAGGATTGCCCGTATTGCGTATCTCATTAAATGTAGACAGTAAAACCGATTAATTGAAGAGGAAAAACGAAAAGTTTTATTCAAAATATACGACAGTTCCGTGCTAGACTAATGCTTGAAAACGTTGTGCACTGACCGGATATCATAAATGTTTTATTCCTAACGATTTTGATCTGACTGATTATTGAAGAAAAAATACCTGGAGGCAAAAGGATAAATGAATGTTGACAGGAAAACATTCAGGGGCACTATAATGAGTTTTTACCGAATACATGGAACAATTTTTAATTAAATCTTGGTTTAATGAAGTTTAAGGGCCTGTGAGAATGATGGTGTTAATTCTCTTATTGATAGAAAAATCAATTTCCAAAATCAATTCTAAAAATCCGATGCACTTGATATGGCTTCGAAAGAAAGTCCAACGATCGTGCTTTGAAAGAAGTGTATGAAGATACGAGTTAACAGTATAAAAGATAGGATGAAAATACGTGAATGACAAGTCAAGACAGCAAATATGAAAAGCATATAATTAAACTCCGTAATAAGTGTGACAATGAGATGATGAGTCCATGCTGAGCTGTCGGAAACGGTGACTCAATGATAATTAACCGACTCATGCGTTCGAAAACAATCAGCTTCTAATATTTTGTTGTATTAGTCACGAGTAACTTGTAGTACATTATAGAATTAAGGTCGGCCAAAACTAGCTAAAGAAGATCGATTAATACCATGCAACTTTGATTTCCTATTATGTGGTTATTATTGATCAGCCTCATTGTTGGGTTTTTTAATACTGTGGTGCAGGAATATTAAAAGCGAAAATAGTGTTAGTCACCTTGTTAGTCAAAACGGAAATTGCCAGTTAATTTGCGGTTGTAATTGAAATGAGGGTGAACAAAAAGGCAAATGTGAAACGCCTACATTGTCTATACCAAGAACAAAATTTGCGATTTTCCGATCCCATTTAACAGAATCGATGGGATCCACTAAACGCCAAATCAGATCGAACCGGCTTAGCAGCGGAGTTGGCATTCCGAATTCATTCTCACTCGAATCCGGGGATGGATTGGCTGCAGCCAGAACAGAACATCGGCAGTTCAAACGAGTCACGAGACCCGCTTTGGCTAAACTAATAGTTTGCTGCTCCATTGCTTCATGAACCGCAGAACGATGCGTGCCGTGCAGAGCTGTGAATTCATCAATTGCACAAATCCCACCATCTGCTAATACCAGCGCGCCATCCATTAGCATCCCGAATGGCAGTTGCTGTTAAACCAGCAGCTGTTGTTCCAGTTGCAGTAGTTAATACAGCCCGATTGCTCAAATTCGTTGCAGCGCGAAGTAAAACAGATTTAGCTGTTCCGGGATCACCCACGAGTAAAATGTGAGGACAACCACGGGAAGCGGTCTGTATAGAAGACGACCTTTCATCTCCATGAGAATTTGCTTTAAAGGTCGAAGGAGACAAATGAAATTGTTATATATATATATATATATATATATATATATCTCATATCTATCTATATCTATATCGCTCTATCTCTCTATGGCAAGTGAATTAGCAATATCATATACACACGTGAGATTTGATTACAATAATAAACAGTGTGTTCAGAAATCATGCAAACGCATACACAAGGGTACGCAAACATGGTAAATTTTTGTTCCAAATACCAGAAGCAAATTTAACATCTATTTGAGTGCAAGGTAACTAGAAATGAACTACCATTCAGAAACTTGATACACGAAGCAAGAATATCGCTGCGATCCCAGTATAAATTGGTGGATAACTTCGTTAACCTCAGCAGTCGTGATTTTGCTGTATATATGACCCAACAGCGTATACGTTAGTAGTTATTGTATTTACTAACCTTAGTCATTTAAGACGAAGTCGGGATGCACTGCTCAACACTAAAGGTGAAATGTAAAACACAGTAGTGCGTGTGAAGATTTCCTTCGGTTGATAATTTTGTTGATTTAAGCGGAAGATTTTCACTAGTTTTCCGTGTCTGGCAATCGTTATCTACGAAATAATGCTCACATTACGTAGCAGTATATTGTTAATAATAGAGAAATCTGTCATCGGGTGTTAGAAATACGCGTTAGTAGCCTCCTCAAAACTTAGCAAATCGCGTATTTTTCACATAGCCCTGTATAGGCTGGATAAAACAACCGATTGGTTACGCGCACATATTTGAAAATATGCATTCGCCCGAGTAGGCTTGAAAGATTAGCCTTATGAGTGGTTAGAGAAATATGTATTCTGAATTTAAACCAGTGAGTTAATTTGGTTTAACCTTTACATCATACAGGCATGCCGTATCGGTTTAAAATTCAACGCAAACAAAATCGTATGCAATCGAACCTCGCAAACATGTTCACTATAACTATTTCTATATTTTGCTTGCACGTTGTACGCCTTTGATTATTTGATTATGCAAAAAGCACGTTGCTAGGAACATGTGTGGTTACAGTATTCTCCATCATGAAGATGACACTATTAGGTTGTTCACACTCTTCACTGAGTTGGCTTTGTTTGGTTAGGGTGCTTAATCAGCAGGCTAACTAACACCGTCAGCTGAACTTCTTTCGAAGTTGTCTTTGTGTTAGAAAGAAGTTGAGCCTGATAAAGAAACATTCTAAACAAACTCGGTGAACATCACTTAAACAATATCCACACCACAAGCTACAAGTACTCGTGTATATATAAATATCACTTATTAGAAAAAAATACTTCAGCGAGCCAAAAGCATATAAAAATATATAGTGCAATCGCTTGGAGGGGTAGCATCGATTATGAGGAGAGAACCAAATAATAAGAAATAATACTCACGTAAAGAAATAGTCGACTCGGGTGCACCGGCAAGAAGCAATGCAACAGAAAGTTTGATTAAATACATCCCGCAAACAGCAGGACAAATGCTTTTCAATAAAATATTTCTACCCGTCAGTTCACTTGAAAAATCATCAAATGAGCGCCAGAAGGATTCGAATTCATAAGAACGTTCTTTCGAGATATGAGTCGATCCTAACCCGGATTTTAAATCTGAAAGATTTTCAATTGAATTGGCTTTGATCCAAATAGATACATTGCACGGAGAACGATCTTTCGGTGGTATCCACTGCCGTGCTACAACTCCATTGATCACTACATCATCGCCCGGCTTCACCGTTTCCAACAAATCATCTTCTAAACAAACATTTATCGAACGAGGCATCACCCCGACAGAAAGACAACGATAAGGTTCATGTAGCCGTATCACTTGATAATTTTTTGCATAGAACAAATCGTCTGTAGCGGACTTCAAATTTGAAAATTTGCACCGAGTGTTGGGGTTCCGGCATATTTTAGGATAGCAATGGATGAAACTATTTTCAAAGCTGGCCTCAACAGCAAACTGGAACTTGCATTTGGAACATTCGTAGATCCTGCGTCCCTCAACAACTTGCACGGGGCCAACACGGCTTACCGTTCCTCTGAAAGCAATAAATTTCCCGACATCGGCAGAGCAAGGAACAACTATTCTGTGAACTTCTGGAATGACCGGTAACGCTGTTAATCTCACATGTACGTTGGAGCATGTAGTACCATTTTTGTTTTCCGGATTGCAAGAAAGAAGCGATCTTTTAAGCCCCTCGTCCAAAAGTTTCAAAGTTTTTTCCGGTTGATTGAGTAGCATTTCAGAAAATATGCTGTTGAACTCACATAAAAAACTAAAGTGAATTATTAATGCCCGAGTAGATTTTTCTGGTCGAGTTGAGAGTGCAACCAAATCACTACGATGTTCTCGAGTCAAATATTCGTGGAATAAAGAAATAAAATATTCTTTGTTTTTTTCTTTGGTGAGATCCATTGGTGTTCTCAGAGCATTAAATCAGCGAAGCTAAATAATAAAAAACGACCACAAGATTCAGATGCCAAATTAACACTTATAAGATTATGCAAGTCTAATGATAAATAAACAACGATTCTAATAACACGACGCAGATCATTTTAAAATAATCAATATTTAAAGACGTTGAGAACTAACCGCAGCATGTGGGCTTTGGGAGTAGAAGGGAATAGGACGCAAACTGAGAATTCTTGGGATGGTAGAATTTTTCAAAACAGTTGAGCGTGATTACCCGTAACTAGATTTTTGCCAACTGTTAAAGATAATAAATCACACTTATTAAAGTTCAAAGGAAAATCATAATGCCACGACCACATTATTTCCTTTTTCAATACCTGTAAAAATGTCGGTGTGATCTGTGTACCCGGTAAATTTATTAGAGGCTGCATATGAGTCTCAGGGACATTACCTTTAAAATGACAATTTACTGGAAAATTCTGAAACGTTTCAATTAACCAGAGAATTCAAACATAAAAAATATGAAAGAAGAGTCATCTAGTTGAGTCATGTGGGGTTTTGGAGACTAAACAGGGATTGGTTGCATAGCTACACTGTTAAGCGAACACTATTTAGTGTGATCCAACACGTTTTTTTAAGGAACTTCAACCTTCCTCAAACCCTTCGTGCTTCTTAGACGGGACATATAAGAGACTGAGAGTTGAAACGTCTGCCAAAAGAAGTACCAGGTAAGATTACATATGGTTCTCTGTGGATTCTGTAGGTGTGCAAGAAATGCCGCTTTGAAAAGGGAAAAAAGACTAGCGTGGATCTACAGTGTTTCAATCATCCCGATAATATTTGATCTTCATCAAAGAGTTGAAATCTTAACTGATAAGTCTCTCCCACAGGTTTATAGACAACATTAGGTATACTGGATCCACCGGTGTGCAATCGTACAATACTTATAAGCTGTATGCCTAACACCGTGCTAAATTGATGGGTCACTGGTAGTGAGCTGCATGCAGAAACACGCTGGAGTCTCACTAACACTCCGACTTTTATTTTCTTTTTCAGGTCTTTCTAGGCCTGGGCTGCCTGACAGTATCTCAGACCACATACAGCCCATGACCGTGCGGCACTGCCTCGATAAGGCTTGTTATTTCATACATATTGGATCCACCGACCACCATGACATATTGAAAGATACCATGGTCATAATGTGGTTACATTATTAAAATCTTCGTCTGAACTCCAGCGAATTTTACGAAGATCTTGAAACTAATCGGTTTTAGCAATTTTATTAACGTCTCGCTTTTGCGATGCAAGCTTTGCCAGACCAAAAGTATCAACACGAAAAGGGATAAGGTATAAATTGCATTTACAAGACGAATTCTAAGTTATCTAAGATTCATTGTGAAACGGTATATCTAGTATTATCTGAAAACAACAACCTGAAAGGGTTGACTTAACGCGTGATGAAAAACAAGCACTCCTTAAGCTGCGACTAAATGAGAAAATGGTCATCACTAAGGCTGACAAAGGGAAAGCAACCGTGACATTTATCAAAAGTGATAGGGATAAGGATGAGTTGCAGCTGGCTGAGTCGGTATGATACTATTGACAACCGTCGAGTTACGACGATTATGAATAATCTTAGGAGGCTTGTTTCTAGTTACTTATAAGGAATTAGGAGAAACTTTGTTTAGCTTTTGAGGTCTTGATCTACCTGAAATTCGATCAGATTAATAGGTTATATAAAATTCAGAAGATACATAAAATGGACTTCACCGCAAGGCCCATCATAGATTGTATCGATTGAAAGATCGTACAAACTGAGTGTACAGCAAATCATCAACGCTGCAGCAATTTGTCTGAATATAAAACAATTCTTATTTAATGGCGAGCTATACAAACAAAAGAAAGGATTAGCGATGGGTGCAGCTATTTCCTCAGTGCTGACAAATATTTACAGAGAGCGTCGCGAAGGGTCATCAAAAAGCTTACAGATTAGAAGCGTTCCATAAAGTTGCACGTGCAGACATCAACAAGATACGAAATTCAGTCTAGCAACAGCTGATTGGCACAGATGTGGTTTCGAAGTACTCCTCTGCGCATCCTAAAGAAGGATTTAGGTTTGTAGCGAAATG
The DNA here is from genome assembly GCA_013407085.1 of Atriophallophorus winterbourni. Taxonomy (NCBI): domain Eukaryota; kingdom Metazoa; phylum Platyhelminthes; class Trematoda; order Plagiorchiida; family Microphallidae; genus Atriophallophorus; species Atriophallophorus winterbourni. Next base: position 22,622 of record JACCGJ010021960.1, on the reverse strand, counting down.
GCTGTTCTGCGATGCTGAATCAATCTGCAGCGATTCTATGGTAAAAATGAGCTCACTAAGAAGTCGACATATAGACCACGGTTACTATAAGAGTAAAGGTAATAGAAGCCAGTTGAATCTAGAAAATACCCATCACGGAAAACGGAAAAATCTTGACCAGCTTGGCCATATGGCACCATGGATGTACATCACAATCGCATGAATTTTCATGTTACACGGCATTTCGAATTACTAAACAGTCCGATTCAGGAGGAACAATCTTTCTCACAGTGCTCGCAACGATTGACAATACTCGGTCGATTGGCGTCAGTTGAACGCCGGTGGCATGATCAGCGTTCAGCAGCCAAAAGCTGTATCTGCTCCTCCCAAGCTTGCAGGCGACGCTTTACACAATGCCTCCAATGTGAGCGGCCAAGAGCAAGTTCTTCCCAACTCGCGGTATCTATGCAAAAAGCATTCATATCTCTTTTGAAAACGTCTTTGTACCGCAAGTGCAGTCTACCCAATGGTCGACTTTATGATTTCAACTCATCATAGAGTAGATTTTCCGGAATACGACCATTTTCGTAGACGTGGCCAAGCCACCACAGGCGGCGCTGTCGTAGTAAGGTGAACATGCTCTGTAGACCAACTTTTGAAAGCACTTAAGCATTAGTCACTTTGTCCATCCACGATATGTTCAAGATACGAAGGAGGCTTCTTAGATGGGAAGCATTCAACTTCCATTTTTGTCTTGCGTCGGTGGTCCAGGTTTTACTGCCGCACAGCAAAGCATTTAGTACGCAATCATGGTTGTATCGTCGGCAATGAGCAGGTCACGGATTAGCACATCCCGTACCTTGGTTTTTGCTCTCAACCGGTTCAGGTTGAAAAGCTTGCCATCATTTCGCGTGCATAGGTAAATGCCTTCTGTTCTCCTTCTAAAAGAGTGCTTCAAAAGCAGAGCAAAGAAAATACCGAAAAGCGTGGGAGCAAGAACATTCTCTTGTTTAACGTCTCGGTGAATCTCAAAGGTTTCTGAGCTGAAACCGTTAAAATGGACTGAGCCCTTCATGTCTGAGTGGAACGAAATAACGAGTTTGAGCAGTCTTGGAGGCAGCCTATTAGATAAAGCATTTTGCAAAGACCATCCTTGCTGACGTAGTCGAATGCCTTCGTTAATTCAATAAAAATGGCCTACGCTGCACCCGACATTTTTCTTGAAGTTGTCTTAGGGAGAAGATCATATCAACGGTTGATCTTCTCATGCGGAAGCCACGTTGAGTAAACTCTATCGGCTAAAACTTGTAGCCGGATCTGTCATACTTTAGCAAACAATTTGCATGCGAAATTCATAAGGGAGATTCCTCTGTAATTGTTGCAGTCGCCTCTATCACCCTTATTCTTAATAGCGAGATGATATTTGTGTCTCGCATCTCTTGTGGGACACACTCCTCCTGTCAGCACTGAAGAAGCAAATGGTGAACAGGCTGTAATAATGCTGTTTTACAGCATTTGATGAGCTCAGGTGGAATTCCGTCGTCACCAGAAGCCTTCCCATTCGCTAAGCGGTTGATTGCCGTATTGAACTCATCAACCGTATGGGGAGTATCTAGATGTTAAATGGTTGGCAAACGTTCAATATCTTCAAGTACATGCGGTAAAAACGTACTGCCCCTATAGTAGAGATAGGAGAAGTGCTCTACCCATCTTCCCATCTGCTGTGTTTTGCCGACAATCAGGTTACCAGATACAGACTTATTGGGAGTCGTTTTAAGTTTGCTTGAACCAATGGCTCTGTTGATCCCAAAATACATAGCGTGAAAATTTCCAGTAGGTATGTGAGTATTGTATAACAGAATGAGAACGTTGGGCTTTTAAATAATGCACCTCAAAGATAAAACACCGTCAAATTAGGCAATAAACTGTGTAAAAATAACGTGCCAGGGTGTTGGACAAATGTATAGAGAACTTTTCAATAGGATAAACGAAACAGAATGGTGAATATCAATCCCTGATCATCCCTAGCTGAACATGTTCTGAACACGGGTCACAGCGTAAATCTTGATAACGTGAAAGATAAGCATGACCCCTAGTGTGTGAACGGATTACGCAAACAGGTTTATCAAACAGCGGAAATTGGTCGAACCCGCAGATAAACTAAAAAATGGGATTATATAACATGTAGATGGTCAATTATGTATGTATGGAAGCACAAGCCTGATCCAGGCAAAGTACCGCACAGTCATAGACTGCACGTGGGCTAAGATACTGTCAGGTTGCCCAGGCCTAGACAGATATGAGAAAGAAAAAAGAACAGGAAGTGGGCAACGAAGTGGGTCTTAACCGCACAGCGATAGAGATTAAAGAATTTTAGGCAAATTTTTGCACGGTAATTATTACGTTATATAGACGATTTTGAATATTGCCAAAAGCCCGGAGCACATTACAACATTGAGTACTGCTACAAAGCGATCGATATTTGGTTACGATAATGGTTGATTTGCCAAAGGAACTAAGATGCATGCGGAAATAGACTGGAATTTCACCGCAAATTTCTCTTTCTTATATTTGACTAGGCCTAAGCAACCTACTAGTGTCTTGGATTACGAGTAGTTTCGAATCGATTTGCACTTTGCTTGGGTCCAGGCTTATGATTTCATACATGTATACAAGAACGGTCATAGATCCCCATAAAACACTCTTCAAGAAAAGTCTAATTTCATTGAAATCTTAACACTCTGGCGTTTAAGTCGACAGCCGACCAAAAACTTTGAACGCTTGAAAGGTTTTGATATTTATGTGTGCCGAAAACATCTCTATCGAGCGATATACCTATCCAAACACGGTGCCTCAATGTCTAGAAAGGCTTGACATACAATGCATCCCATGTCCGGATGGGATTCATCCGCATCTGTTTAAAGAACTAGCATCTATCATAGATGCCCCACTGACGCATATATTCTAAAGTTCCATGAATTCCGCTCGCTTGTCTAAAAGCTGGAAAGAAGGTACCATTAAGCCGATGTTGAAGGGAGTGGATTCTAGTTTACCAGTAAACTATCGACCTATTACATTAACATCAGTTGTCGGGAAGACCATGGAACAGAGTGGCGAATGAGCTGGGAAATTTCATGCTAAAATCGAGAAGCTTAAAGGCGGAAGAGCGTGGAATCACCAGACATAAATCACGTGTCTAAAATCTTTCAACCTCCCGTGAGCATAGGTGCGAGCTAATCGATTCAGATGGTTCACTTAATGTATTTTTTATGGACTGCAGCAACGCGTTCGATCGCGTACCACATGGTCATCTGATTGCGAAGCGGAAGGCGCTGAATATGGAGCGCGCTCTGCTTAAATTGATTGCAGATTTTCTGTTTGGGCGGACGAATCGAGTTTGTGTGAGCAATGCTTGTTCTGAGCATATAGATGCGACCTCCAGTGTCCCACAGGTGTCCGTTCTCGGTTTTTTTCTGTTCAAGGCATTAGTTAATGACTTACCAAACCTGATTCAATCAAAGTGCTTGTTATTAGCAGACGATCTTAAATTATGGACTTAAGCAGCTACACTGAAGCAACGCGAGTATGTATGTATGAAAGCACAAGCCTGATCCAGGCAAAGTGCCACACAGTCAGACACTGCACGTGGGCTAAGATACTGTCAGGTTGCCCAGGCCTAGACAGATATGAGGAAAAAATAACCGGAAATGGTAGTGAGACTCCAGCGTGTACTCGCATGCAGCTCACTACCGTTGGCCAATCAATTTAGCACGATGTTAGCCGCACAGCACAGAAATGTTGCACGATTGCACATCCGTGCAACGCGAGAGCCTTCATGAAGACATAAACAAACTCGTGGCCTGGTCTAAGTAGTTTTTGCTCCCTATCAACGACCAAAAATGCACCTTTCTTCATCTGGGATCTGATCGACCACATAGATCATATTACATTAAAATCAACACCATGAGACCAGTAGCTGATGAGAAAGAGCGTGGAGTTATAGTGTCCGACTCATTGAAAACCAAAGCTGATACTGCGGAGATTAGCAGTCTCTGACTGTGCGGCACTTTGCCTGGATCAGGCTTGTGCTTTCATACATAGATTAGCAATGCAAACCGCTTTATGTGGGCCATTCGTAGATTGTTTTCGTTATAACAGCTGATGCGTTCAAGGTGTTATACGGCGCGCACATCAGACCCATCCTTGAATATGAACTTCCAGCTGCCTATCCACTGACTACAGGAAGGTGTAATGCGCTGGAGCGAGTGCAACGACGTGCGAAAAAGGTGGTTCTCGGCATTAAATCGTTGAGCTATGAAGAGCGTCGAACGGAACGCGACTATTTCCCACTCAAATATCGCCGAATCAGATAAGATTTGCTGATGACAAGTCGGACCTTGATGGAAGAGTATGGTAACGAGCTGCCGAAGTATTTTACGTCCATGCCGAATGCCGAAGCGAGAGATCAGCCTGCCTATGAAGCTTCATAAGCGAAGAACTCAAAGGCTTGCTGTAAAAGTGCACCTTATACGCCAGGATAGTCACATGTGGAATGCCCTTCCGGGAACAAACTTTGCTGTAACCACGGAATAGCAGTTCAAACACGCGTTTGACAAATGCTTGCGGGTTGTTTTGAAAGGTAGTCCACCCTTAATAAAACCCGTTCATTTGAATGGTGATTATGTCAATGACTGAACTATGTCAATGACCAGAATGTGATGTGGCTTACACAGGGCAACCCTCTAAAATCTATACGGAGGAATCAGAAACCACACAATGAAGTTCGTCAAAAAATACAGTAAACCGATAATAATTGCCAACATCTTCATCTTAAGAATAGTGAACATCTGCAAAATGTGGCATTTACATCTGAACGACTGTACGAAGATAGTCAAGTTTATTTTGGACCTGGTCGCTTGGGTATATCTAGAGAAGTGTGCAACTACGTACGCAAATACCTAACAATACAGATTATATGTAAATGTCCCGTTAAAGAGTAAAATAATACGGAAACTGAGCGGGCGCTTAGTTGAATTGACGGAAATATTATGAAAGCTAGTTCCGTTAAGTTTGCACATGACAGTAAATCGAGCGTTCAGAATTTCTTTCAGTGGACAGTGGTAAGCTGTTCTAGTTGTCTACTCCTAGACTCTCTTTTGGTGGATCACACCGTTCCGGAACGGCGGGCGACGAAAAGAGTACAAGGATTGAAATCAATTCCTTATGTAGAGAGAGTTAAACGCCTCAACCTCATGTCACTCAGTATTCCGCGTGTGCGCTACAACTTGCTGCTAACTCGTCGCATACTACTGAGAGCCTATGGTGACAATCCGCGAGAGTTTTTCCTTCTGGCGGGGGCTCAAGAACCCGTAGCCATGCTCTAAAGCTTCCAAAGCGAAGGAAACTATGCCTAACATAAGGATTAACGCCCTCAACAAGAATTGTTAAATTGTAGAATGCGTTTCCGGAAGAGGTTATTGCAGCAAGATCTGAAAACCAATTCATCACTGTGAGTCATGTCATGTCCTTGTAACACGAGTCCAGGTTCTCCTGGACTACGTTTCTGATAGAAAGAGATGCAGCTTACAAGGTCTTGACCCTCTGTAGTCTATCAAGAAGAAGAAGCTGACATAGAAATTGTTCGATCTGCTGCTATCAAAAAGAAGAAAGGTACATAAAAGCACCCACCACTGTCAAAACGTTTATATTCTTATAGTCCGTTTGAAATGTTCTACGATCCCAACGCAAAGATATTATCCGGATTGCATTTAGGGAGCATTTCGTTAGAACCGATGCAAGAAAAATAAAAAGAAGTTTCTCTTCACCAGCGCAAGCTAGCATCAATGCACAAAATTATCATGCTATGTTTAAATTCAAATTACGAAAATCGTCATTTTCCAAATGTCCTGAACTATTATTAGTAGGAAATGGTTTAATAATATTTGCTCAAAATTAATTCGTATTAACGCCTTATTAATTCCACGCTCATGTTTGACCTCGACATCTTCAAATTGTTCTTTTTTCAGATCAGTTCAGTTTCACAGGACAGTAAGTGGCTATCGATCCGTTAGATCGTCCAGACGATCTTTCTTTGGAATGCTACAGAGAAGCAACCACCACTGCCAAAACGTTTTCTTCTATTGTGCTTTGGATATCCTCGGCGATCCCGACGCCAAAAGTTCTTCTTCTTCTTCTGAATCGAAAGCTGAAGGGATAAAATCCCGTTTAAGCTTCATCACAGTAATAGACATGGGTGACTTCTGCTGACAAGGCAAACCCTGAGAGTAGAGGAACACCACTATATCACTCCGGGAATCAAGTCCATCCGTCTCAACAAATGCTGATCCAACGCGCTTTTGAATAGCTGTTCAGATGGTAGAAACAGGAGCCCTTTCGGCAGAGAGTTCCAAGTGTTCACCACCCGCGTGGATAGCGTGCTCACATTACTCAGCTTCAGCCTTCTAGGCTTCTGCAACTTAAAGTCATGTCCACGAGTCCTCGACTCACCTACTAATCGGAAGTACTGGAGGAACTTGTCTCCATATTGACCGAGAAGAATACGGCGTGTCAGGAGCAGGTCATATCTTTCCCTTCGAAGCTCTAGGGGGTAGAGTTTCAGCAAGCTCCTCCTATCCTCGTACGCGAGTTGGCGCATTCCACAAACCATCTTAGTGCCCCTCCTTTGTACCCTCTCCAAGGAGTCGCATTCGCCTTTGGACTGAGGAAATGCAACAGGTAGCCCATATTGCAACAGAGGACGAATGTACACAGAGAAAAGTGTCTGGAACATTTGCGGGGTAATGGACGCAAAGGAACGCCGAATCGCCCAGAGCATCCTGGTAGCGCTACCTATTCTCCGACAAGTGTCAGCCTTCGACTTCGAGGAATCCATAACCAGAATCCCTAAGTCTTTTTCGACGGTCACCGCTCTAATGGGCTTACCTCCAAGAAGGTATTCACGATCAGTGTCATCGGAGTTTATGCGCATGACTACTGTCTTGTCCTCAATGATAGGCAGTGACCAGCGATGTGTCCAACTGACTAAGTCATCAACTGCTTGTTGCAGTTGCTTGTGGCCATCGCAGGAACTGACAGAGGCCCACAGTTTCAGATCATCCGCGAATAAAAGACAATCGATCGCTACCGCGTCCGGAATATCATTCACGAAAATCTTGAATAACAATGGGCCAAGGACATATCCCTGCGGCACTCCGGAGCCTGCTATCATCTCTGAAGACAAAACTCCATTCGCCTCTACACGGTTTGACCTCTCTGAGATGAATGCCTCGATCCTCTTAAGTAGACAACCATGAATACCCAAATCCTCTAGCTTGACGAGCAATCATGGGTGGGGCACGCGGTCGAGCGCCTTACTGAAGTCGATAAAAATGAAATCGACCGCTTGACCAGAATCAGTCAAAGCACAACAACTTTCTCGCGCTAGAAGCAGCTTACTCACGCATGACCGATTTTTGGTGAATCCATGTTGTTTGGGACACCAACGCCCACACTCCAAAAGAAAGTGCTCTAATTTCCTTTTGATCAGCTTCTCTAAAATTTTACGGATCACAGAAGTCAATGTGACCGGCCTGTAATTAGCGGGACTACTAGGGTCCCCACTCTTAAACATAGGTTTAATGATACCCTGTTTCCATTCTTGTGGCAAGAACCCTAATGTTACAAATTTTGTAAACAACCTGACCAGCGGAACGCACAACACTTCTGATAGTGCTCGTAAAAGCATCGGATGAATATCGTCTGGTCCTGGCGCGGATTGTGTGTCTAACTGTTCCAACAGGAGTTTAACAGTCTCTAGATCTACAACAAGATCAGACAGAACCTCACTGTTATTAGAGACAGAAGGGGGATCACTGTCTTCCCGACAGTACACGGAGGCATATTGCTTAGCCATTGCTTCAGCTTTCAAACCATTCTCAGTAATGTCTACCACATTAGTATCTATCAAATTAGGAATAGAGAGCGACGCCTTTGTGTGGCGACGAATGTATTCGAATAGCCGTTTTGGTGCACAAGTAGGCACGTCAACCAATCGCTGCTCGTACAACATACGTTTCCTGCGTTTTAATACCGTGCAAAGGTTTCTAGCTTGCCGATAATTGCCATAGTCAGTGGCGTTTTTCCAGCTTACGAATATCGACCAGAGCTTTTGACGTTGCCGCAAACGTTTCCTTATCTCCTTATCAAACCAAGAGGACGACGTGTGGACAATTGAACAGCTACCTCAATAACCAATCGAGAGATGAAGCAACCTCCCGTAACATACCCGCGCCTGCCTTCCAAAAGTTCCTTCTGGGAGTTGGATCCGGTACCCAGCCAGTGTTGCGTTTCCAAATAAAACTCAAGGTGGCATGATCACTACAGCCTAATGGAGCTTCATTCCGAAGCTCAGTAATATCTGACTGCGTGGGGGTGAATACCAAGTCCAAAATGGACTCACACCCAGTAGGGCCTACTCTGGTCGGATGGGAAACATGCTGCATGAGGCCCACATCAACCACATCGTCCAATAAGTCCCGCTCGAATGACCCAGAACCTCCATCAAGCGAAGTCAAATCAATACTGGGAACATTGAAATCCCCCATAATCAAGCAGTTTGAGGATCTACCATACTGACATATATGTGATATCAGAGTATCTGCCTGAGTATTGGGAGAACGATAAAAAACACCTATCGTGGCAAATGAAGCTGCAGTCCTTATACGGCACCATAAACTCTCAGCCATACCGGCAGTCTGCTGCAAGCCAGCCAACACTGCGACGGAAATATGTTGTTGGAAATATAAGGCAACCCTACCACCGATTTTAGTGTCTGTTCGATCCGATCGGGTTGTATTTAGGATGCACCTTGTTATGAATGATGCTGGCACACTAAAAAGCAAATTCTATTCACCAGTACGGTAAGAGGTCAGCTAAAGAAGAGTTGTGTATTAAAAAAGCAGAACCCTAGTACTTACTTTATTTACCAGATAACGCTGAAAACGGTTAACTACCTAATCGTGCATAGCAATTAGTGGGAGGATTCAGGAAATGGCTCAGAAAAGATGCCGTCCAAAACCTTCTTACAACTCGCGACAGAACTCCAGGATATAAGTTCTCCTGGAAGCAGGTTCCAGACATTTACCACCCTGAGGCTGAAAATTTTTTCAGGGAGTCCAGTCTACATCGCTCAGTAGCAATTTTCAGTGAATGCCCGCTTGTACCCATTCACGGAACTCAAAACAATGAAGTCGTTACTTGCAACGCCGTTTAGCCCCTTCAAGATCCTAAAGGTTTCAATTAAGTCGCCTCTAAAACGACGGCGCTTAAGTGAGAAAAGATTTTCGGACCTCAGACGTGTGTCGTAAGGTTTCCCTCGCTGAACCTCAATCACGCGAGTTGCGAGACGCTGTACGCTTTGAAGTCGAAGGATGCCCTTTTTAGTGAGGACATCACGCCTAAACACAATATTCTCAATGCGGTCGAACTAATGCCTTGTAAAGTGGAAGGAATAAATCGGGTCTTTAGCTGGATAGTACGGATCTCAGCTGAAATATCACTTTGCGAGCACGTTGTGATGCAGCGGCTCATTAGTCCTCACATTTAAAGTCAGTCCTAACGAGTACTCCCTAATCCTTAACACACTGTGTGGCGTTAACACTGAGAGAATTTTCCGACACCTGGAATGAAATCTTATCAACCAGTGGTGACAAGAGTTGGTACTTATTAAGTTTCAGTGGGAGGTCCCACATGTATGACCGGTTTAAGACCCGTTCAACGTCGTGCATCAGGGTATCTTCATCCGTCGATCCGATAAACTTCACATCATCCGCGAAATTGAAGTATGGGCACCTCAATGCAGACGACAAGTCATCAATGAAAATCAGGAATAGAAGAGGATCAAAAACCGATCCTTGGGGTACCACTTATCACGTCGGTCTTGTTCGACAGCGTAGATCCTACCCGCACTCAGAATGTCCTATCTATAAGGAATGCTTTTATCCAGGAAACTAGACAACCCTGAATGTCTTTTTCTGTCAGCTTAATCTCTAGAAGGCAGTGATTCACGGAATCGAAAGCCTTTCTGAAATTTAGGTAGAGGGCTTCCACATGCTTCCCATCATCCAAAAGAAATAATTCACACTAGTGACCGGATATCCTTGAAAATATTTTCAAAAATTCTTCTGGTAACAAATATATAAGCGTTCTCGACTACGATGACAACAAACCCGATGTTCATCTTGAAATTTCGAGTTCAAACATCTTCAGACATATGTTATGAAATATAATAAGAGCTTAACAAAAAATCAGTTAACATAAGCTCGGTGCAAATCATTTAGGCACATAGATGAATGACAATCTTTACAATCTTCTTGTGTTCGAAATTTTCAACGTCGTATTTTGTGGATTGGAAGTACGATAATTTTTGGAACCATAACAAATCCATGGAAGAATATTGAAACATTAGAATCGTTCCTATTGTGAAAATGAAAATTCTAGATGTCACTATTGGATGTGACTTCTTGTGGCCTGCTCAAGAATAAAGTCATTTTCTTCTTTTTCTCTATGAAAACAATCAGGGCTAACACGGAGTTTTTAAGAATGCCTTGGGCGTTGAGATTCCGTACATTTTTATCATGATGTATTACAATTATAGTTGTGCATCCAAATTTTAAATATTGTTTTAAGTCCTGTGCTCCGATGTTTTAAAAAATGCTATTGTTCACTTAGAACATGATCAATATTTCGCACTCTGAGTGGTTTGAGTTAAGACTAATAAAGCTAACTTTTCGCGATTCGAGTGCCTACATATATACTCAGTGAACTGAGAAAATATTTTATGTTTATTTCAAAATGCTTTCACAATTTTGAAGTGTTTCTTGCGAAATAAATTTACGGGTTCACTAGATTGGTTTACCAGACGAATTAGAACCTCGTGTAAAAATCAGGTGGATTGATATTATAACTGCAAGAAAGTTTTGCTCCTCTACAAGCAGTGAGAACGCGAAGAAAACCCACCTGGTGGAGCGCGTCTATTCGTAAGGCTATCAGATGGCGTGACGGTAACTGGATGGCTTAAATGTTATCTGGAACTCACAGACCTAGACGCAGTACATACAGACCAAAAAATCCGGCTGTTGCGCTGCAAAGTAAAACTAAAATGGTCTGTGAATCAAGACTTGCCAAGAATCAAAGATTAACTTGAAAGCTTCTTATGGCTATGCCCAGTCCAAACGATCTTTAGGAGAAGAATTAGGAACGTTAGTCCTGGATGGCAACACGGCTTTGACTGTACAGGAAAAAAGCAGATGATTTGCAGTCATTCTTCTGTGGTGTTCGTCGGCGTGATTCAGGTAACCGTTTAGAAACTCACGTGTGCAGAGCACCTCACTTTATCTCTGTGAAGGTTTATCACGAAAAATTCACCTCTATTTCGTCGTAGCTGGATGAAAATAAGTCGGCTCGCTATTACATGAGATTTTAGGGGGCTACTCAATGTGCCGAAGGAGCAAACAAGCCTCGCTGTGAATTGTTAGGACTGCGCTCGGCGTTGTCATGCCGAAAACCTTCTAACTTCATTCCCTTATACAGAGTGATCGTCGGCCTCACTTGGAATACTGTGTTCAATCCTTGTCACCGTACTTGAAACAAGATATTGCATGTATCAAAAGGGGCTATCGCCTTGCGACTACGATTGTTGAAGGTCAGACAGGTGAAACCTTTGAAGCAAGACTCAAGGACATCCATCTGTTCTCACTAAAAAGACGGCCGCTGCGAGGCGATCAAATAGAAGCGTTTAAGATTCTAAAGGGACTCACAGGTGATAATATTATTGAACTCCTTAAAATTGCCACTAAAACATCTTGTAACAACTTGTAATTTCACTTTCTTTTCAAATGTATTTCAATTTCCATCAATGCTTGCATTGATCTGCGATTTGTACATACTTACGTTTGTACCATTTTGATCCATTAACTTAGAAATTATCGTTTTTGGTCCAATAATCGATATTGCCATATCGATGTATCGATTTCTTCACATCCTTATCACTCATAGACTATTGATATTCCGTTCGTTAAATGAGTTGTTGTTACTCATCCTTTGCATCGCATTCTGTAAATACTGATTAATTAAAAATATACTTTGTCCGCGCGCGTTTGCCTTCGCTTGGTTCGCTGGTGCTGTATTATTGCGTGTTTGTGAATCATGACGATTAACGGCAACTTTGACGTGTCGCCACATTTTTCAGCTTCGCCAATTACCATTGCCGATTAACGCGACGCACCGGAGTTCGGTGCTGGAATATATTTGTGTGTTCATATTTGCATCGGACATTGAATTTCCACTTACTGTGAGTTCGTTCCTTTGTCCATTTTTGCTGTAACAATTTCCTGTTATACTTTTGCACTTATCTACTACAATCTAAAAGGGTTAATTTTATGCAACTTCTTAAGACTAGACCCAGGCTGTTGGCACGTGAGCACTTCTTCAACAACCGTAGGTCAACTTCTGAAACAAGTTCCATATTGCATAGTAAACCTCCCAAATGTGTTAAGCTCTGAAAGGGAATTGGACGATAAATAGCATACCATATTTCCGCACATTGTCTAATAAAAATCTGCAAAAACAACAAAAAACTTATTGTTACAATTTTCATCTCATATATGTATAGGCCTGGGCAACCTAACATCATCTTAACCCACATTCTGTCTCTGATTGTGCTGCACTTTCCCTCGACTAGGCTAGTGATTTTATACATCATACATTGTTCACGCATATCATTGCAATGTTTCCTGAATAGACAACCTCTCACCGTAATGGTGAAGAAAAAGATAAAAAGAGCAAGTACCTTCCTTTCCAGATATTGGGAAATAAGAACGTGTGGAACGTACGAACTGTATACTGGATATCAAAGTGCCGGGTGCTCAACTGCATACCGTCGCAGGACATTTGGGCGCGCAATTGGCTTTCAGTCACCTTCAGCCCTGTGCAACTTGAACTTGAACTTAAACTTCCAAATCGGCGGACTTATTTGAAATCCAAAATATTAACAGTTTTTTATGCGTTAACACAATTTTAGCAACTGCGCGTTATCCCCGAGTATAGGATTTATTGAGAAGAAAATTCCCAGAATGTCTCATCCTTTCATAATAAATTAGACCCGAATATAAAGATTATTTTCATTATCTCACATCGACGATTCATCCATCATAACATGTACCGATATTCAAGAAGTTGTGAGAAGTTGCTGCTTTAATCACCTTGGGATAATTATCACTCCCATCATCACGAGATTATTACCGTCTATATGCCTTCGAAGATTAACATTGCACAAGGAATCACAGATCCGAGAGCAGTAAGCTGGCCTCCGTCCCGGCAGTGGCTGTGTTGACCACATTTTCACTTCCGTAGATCTTAGAACAGCGGCACACTTATCTGCAGCCGACAATAGCCATCTTTTTAGATTTCAAAGGGGTGTTTGAATCATTCAATCGAAATGCTGTTTAACATCTTGCTGTGCAAAGGCGTTCCACAAAAGTATGTCAACATGATACGTGAACTTTATGATCATACATCTGAATGTGGTAGGGTTTACAGTGACCTTTCGCCGAAATTTCCAACCACAAGTGGCGTTCGAAAGGGTGTCCGATTTCTCCTATTATGTTCAATTTTGTAATTGATGCCATCATGGAATTGTGCAGCGAAGGAACTCCAGCTTTCGGTGTTTACATAATGCCAGTTGGCAAGCATCTTGATTCGGACTGATATAGCTCTGCTCTTCGACTTGTACACTTATGCACAGGTTATACTGAACAAGCTAGCTACTATTGTGCCCACATTTGGAATGCGTTTTGCACCTTCCAAATTAAATGTTCTGCTGCAAAACATCTACTTATCAAACTGCACTTTATTACTTGAAAATCAGGCGCTTGAAATTGTTGTTATGATTATGAATGTTAGATCCGATTGTAAGAATATCAAAAGACGAAGGCCCGATAACTAGGCTTTAATCTAGAAACCGAGGTATGCAATCTGGAATATAAAACGGTAATACTAAGGTGCGAAATAGGAATACAGTTAGTAATAGAAAACAGGAACGGTAAAATATCATCACAATTGTATATTCTACAAAGCGGCAGTTAGAGTTGCATTACCTTATGGTTTCGAAACTTGGAGCATACGTAAAGCTTACATTCGGCGTGTCCATTTATTTGTCAACTGATGTCTCCGCAGCATTTTGGGAGTTAGCTGTTAAATCCCACACGCAATTATTCACACCGAATTAAGTTCTTCGGTAGTAACGGTGTAGAGAAGCAAATCAGCCTGCATAGGTTGTGGTGGTTAGGTCACATTTTACAGATGCCGGACCACCGACTTCCGAAATGAGTAGTTTTTGCGACGCGATTGACTTAGATCACGTGGTGGTCAAACCGTCTCATGGAATGGTATGGTATAAAGCACAAGCCTGATCCAGGCAAAAGTGCCGCACAGTCAGAGACTGCACGTGGGCTGAGATATTGTCAGGTTGCCCAGGCCTAGACAGATATGAGGGGGGAAATAGAAATGGTAGTGAGACTCCAGCGTGTACTCGCATGCAGCTCACTACCGTTGGCCAATCAATTTAGCATGATGTTAGCCGCACAGCACAGAAATGCTGCACGATTGCACATCCGTGCAGTAACCTAGTAACCTTTCCAAGGTCGGCACAGCGCGTCTTTCCAGCTGGATTCCCCGCGATCAGATATCGCTGTGGTTAGTTGCGCTTCATATTATGTCCCGAAATCGTGTTCAGTGGCGATCATGCACTACGCATCTTCCTGGAGTGTTTGCTTGCTCTCATGCTGATCTGGCTCTACTCATTACCGAAACTTGATTGAATGCATGTTCCACTCGAAGTGAATGCTTCTCATCCCAGTTTGTTTGTACTTTTCAATATAATCTGTAGCTATGCAAGTTCCACCCTTCCCCATCTTTTAGTATTTTACTTTTTCATTGTTCTATGGCAGTTAAGAATGCAGTACCTGCTACCAGTTTAATGCTGTCTCTGATGATGAATAATATCCGACGAATAAGCAACAATTCGTATCACATATGTATGTATGTATGAAAGCACAAGCCTGATCCAGGCAAAGTGCCGTACAGTCAGAGACTGCATGTGGGCTAAGATACTGTCAAGTTGCCCAGGCCTAGACAGAGGGGGAAAAAGAAATAGAAATGGTAGTGAGACTCCAGCCTGTTTTAGCCAGTGGCCAATCAATTTAGCAGGGTGTTAGCCGCACAGCACAGAAGTACTGTACGATTGCACATCCGTAGCACATAAGCATAATACTAGGCGACATGTGGTTGAGGTGTGGAGCTCGCTCCGCATAAAGAATGTTTCGCAATCCTTGGAATGTGACTAAATGGGCGGATAAGTGCGACCTTCCTTTTAACTTGACTGTGCGGCACTTTACCTAGATCAGGCTTGTGATTTCATGCATACTTTTTACCTTAAAGTAAAATCACTTGCTCTCTGTAGCCCTGTATACTATGTCCTTAATCTCTTTGACGCAACAAATAAACTAAGCTACTAAAAGATACCGTAGATTTGGTATTGCGAACTGAAATCTCCTTATATAAATATGCGTTACTAGTAGTCCAACTAACCGAATAGATAAAACAGCCTACAGTCGCAAGTTTTTCATTGTTAAGGCTTAGCGCAGTTTCGGTCGGATCAGTATCCGGAAACAGAACTTTGCACTTGGATCGTGCAAAGCGCATACCGAAGGATGGTATGATACTATATAATCGGTCTAAAGTATCCTGAGCATTCGTATGAGAATTGAAGTGGGGAACTACGCTACCAGCATAATCTAAATCACAAAGATTCTTATCGCCCTGTATTCTTATGCCTGCATTTTATCACTCCGTTGTAGAGTCGGTTACAAAATTGAACAAAAATGGAAAAATTGGACACCCATGACGGACCACAGAAGGCTAGCTGACACGCTGTTGCACAGTCTAACGCTTCAAGAACTGAATGAATAAAGCGCTCGAAATATGTTCACGTGCTGTTGCGGGTCTTCGTTGTATAATAAGGTATTTAATAATGCGTTCCTATCGAGCAGATCAAAGAACCCTTAAGATCAAGAAAGATCGCTACATTAGGCAGCCTATAAGTGCGTCGATGTTCTAGGGCTTGCCGAAAAGTGAATATTTGATCGACACAACCTCGAACGGGGTGAAATCCTGCTTGCTGTTCTTAAATTCGTGATTCCTGTGTGATATAATGCGCCGGAGACATTGGAGCAAGAAGCCGGGTAATGACGGTGTAGGGCTTATTTTTCTGTGGTTAGAGCATGAAGCATGAATATTTTTGAAAATGGGTATGATGATAGATTCTCCCCAACACTGGGGAATACTTTCCGTGTCCCACATCTAACGGAAAAGGTCAATTAGTATGCTTAATAAGATATCGCAAACCTCCTTGGACAAAATTAGAGGCAATCCGTCAGAACCAGCTGCCTTGAATCTTTGTATTGACTCAATGCCGAGCTTGATTTCTACTTTGCTCGGAGGCGTTAAATCAACTGACCAGGGTTCACATAGCGAAATGGAAGGCAATGGATCATCTGGTGCTGCTTAGCTGTGGACCGAATTAACATACAACCATGACAATCACATACACTTTGAAAACTAGCTATCCGAGAACTGATCCCTGGATAACCCCGGAAGTTAGACGGGTAAGGGCGACTCAACTCCGTTAACCTTGACTTGTGTATAACGGTCAGTCAGGAATCTTCAATCCAATTTATTATTATTATTATTATTATTATCACACAAGTCTTTACAGACGATGTGCCAACAAGTATACCATAAAGAAGGTATATGAAGAAGGAAAGAAAAAAGGGGATTTTTGGTCTGTCTGTTTACACATGCCGTTTTTGATCTTTTTTGGAATAAGGAGGGTCACTGATAAACGGGAACACAAGCACAGCAGGATTCACGCCACTGGTTCCTTTCTTTTGCCATCACACTGAGTGTTATCAGCCAGATATCTTCACGGTCCTTCGGACCCCATCCGGGTAAGCGCTATCTTCCCACGATGGCTAGTGGGGCTGTTAGACGCTTGAGGGTCTTCCGCCAGGTATTCCTTTGTCCGCCACGGCGACGTTTCCAATCAGGTCCAGCGAGAGCAAAAAGAGCTAGGCGAGGAAGGCGTCGCTCATCCATACGGAGAACGTGCCCCAGCCATCTCAGCTGGCACATGGATATATGATCGGAGAGTGGCACAGAGCGATCGCCGAGGACTGCCCTCCTGACGTCATCATTTTTGACTTTCTGTTGCCAGCTTAAACGAGCTATACTCCGCAGGCAGCGATGATCAAACGTCGATAATCGTTGACTATCGGCTTGTCGCAGCGTCCACGTCTCGCAGCCATACAGTAGAACTGCTCGTACGGTGGCCTGGTACACTCTGCCCTTCAAGCGTAATCCAACATCGCGTCGGCGCCACAGATGCCGTAGCCCAGCGAAAGCATGGCGTGCTCTTGCAATCCGTGCTGTGATTTCAGCTTCGATATCGCCCCCAGTGGTGATGCAGCTCCCTAGGTAGGTGAATCTGTCAGTCACTTCCAGTTTATGGTCTTCGATCGTCAAATCAAGTGTTGGGTCTGTCCAATCCTGTAGGAACACTTTGCATTTTGACGGAGAGAAATGTAATCCATACAGCGACAACTGATCAACTAGTAGATCCAAAGCGCTTTGTATGGCGCAAGCATCCTCTCCGAGGAGAGCAATGTCGTCAGCATAGTCCAGATCCATAACTCGTCGACCGGGGAGCAGGTCGATCCCACAATTCGGTAGCTGGGCTGTTGCTGCCTGCATGACATCGTCAATCGCAAAGTTGAATAGGAATGGGGAGATCGGACATCCTTGACGAACCCCGCTGGAAATGGCAAACTGTTTGGATAAATCACCATAGGCTTTGACTCTGCCGGTGGTGTGGCAGTACAGCTTCGGTGGGATACCATTTAGAACAGGTCCATTTACACCAAGAGCACAATACATGCTCAGCAGACGTTTGAATGGGACACGGTCAAAGCCTTACTGAAATCAATGAAGACAGTGACTACTAGGTTGCCCGGATTAAATTCAGCACACCAGTAATGGCGTAGTTTCGTAAAACCGTGTTAGGGAGATGTAAACTGCCCGGTTGCAGCGAACAAATCTTGTAGATGACTTTTCGTCAATCTTTCCAGAGTTTTCTGAACTATCGATGTGAAGGTAACTGGCCGGATCTCTGGTTTCACCGCCATTATTCATTGGTTTGATGATGTCAATTTCGCGGTAATCTACCAAACTGCAAAAATAGATGGAAGATCATATCCAATGGTTTGCGTATAATACCTGCCAATGCCCTCAAAAGCATCGAGGGTATCCCATCAGACTAGGCACGGAAATAACGGCGAGTCGTTCAAATAAGAAATGCATCAATTCTTGTACGCTAAGAATGTGCGGCATTTCGGCGTTACTCTCGTTAAGCAGTGGATTAAAAAATTTCTCTTACGTATAAACCGAGCTCTACGGAGCGGCGAGAAGTACGGGTTCATGTTCATTTCGTTCAAGCCTCCAATAGCTCGCAATCAGGGTACCCGTGAAAAAGCTTTGGTTTTAAGCGAACGGGTCGCAGTTGTAGCCCAGGTCACCTTTAATCTCAACTAATTTCAGTTGATGGCCACCGATGAAGTACGTACATACCGTCTTGTGGTAATATGAATATACATATGCTCATCGTATAAATTTAATAAATGAATGATACAGTTTTCCATTTTCCGAACCCCAGCTTTAATAAGAAGATTACTGAGGGCATTGGATGTGATGTATCTCTACGCCAGCTCATACGAGGCCAAATCTCGCTGTGATCCTAACGTCTATTACGTTGATGTCCCACACCATGTCTGACTAGGATACACTGTCATGTGGTCCGGGCTTTCATCCAAAGGTTTTGATCTAGAACCTGCGGCAAACTTATCGACAGCCAACAATAGCCATCTTTTTAGACTTCAAAGGAGCATTTGATTCAGTAGGTCGAAATGTCCTGTTTAACACCTTGCTGTGCAAAGGCATTCCGCAAAAGTATGTCAACATACTACGTGCACTTTATGCTCATGCATCTGGATGCGTTAAGGTTTACAACGAACTCTCACCCAAATTCCGCGCCACAAGTGGTGCTCGACAAGGATGTCCGATTTCTCCGCTTTTGTTCAATTTTTTAATTGATGCCATCATGGAATTGTGCAACCACGGTGCCCCAGCTTTCGGAGTTCACATAATGCCAGGCGTCAAGCTTATCGACTTGGATTATGCTGATTATATAGTTCTGTTCTTCGACTCATACACAGATGCACAGGCGATACTGAACAAGCTATCTAGTATTGTGCCCGCATTTGGAATGCGTTTTGCACCCTCTAAGTGCAGTGTTCTGCTGCTTGACATCGACTTATAAAACAACACTTTATTACTTGACAATCATGCGCTTAAAATTGTAGATCGTTTTACATATCTTGCTAGTTGTATCAATAATTCTGCATCGTTAGATGATAATGTCTCGGCATGCATTTCTAAAGCGACCGTAGCATTCCGCAACCTAGGTCACCCCTGACGTCAGAAAGGACTGCCTCTGTTACTCAATGGTAGAGTTCATAAAGCGACAGTTCGGGCTGTGTTACTGTATGGGTGCGAAACCTCGACCTTACGTAAATAACACATTCAGCGTCTCCAAGTATTTGACAGCCGATGTCTCCGCAACATTCTAGGAGTTAGCTGTTACAATCGCATACGCACCGATGCTATCCGAAATAAGTTGTTCGGTAGTAATGTTGGTATAGAGAAGCAGATCAACCTGCATAGGTTACGCTGGTCGGGTCACGTTTTACGGATGCCGGACCACCGACTTCCGAAACGGATGCTTTTTGCGACGCCACAAACTGATTGGCGTAAATCTTGCGTTGGCCAAGACGTCACGTGGCATGGGCAGCTAAAAACCCTTACTAGTAACCTTTCCAAAGTCGGCGCAGTGCGTCTTCCAGGCTGTTTTCCTGGGATCGGATATCGCAATGGCTATTTGCGCTTCAGGATATGTCCCGAAACCGTGTTCAATGGCGGTCTTGCACTAAGCATCTTCTTGGAGTGTTTGCTTAACCTTGTATGTTGTCAGCGGTGTAACGAGAAAAGCTTGTTATGATGCATGACAGTGAAAGCCGCAAGGAAGCTGCCATGCTGATATCGCTCTACTCATTTACGTAACTTGTTTAATGCATGTTCCATTCGAGGTGTAGGCACCTCTTCCCAGTTTGTTTGTGCTTACTTTTCTATAGAATCCGTAGCTATTTAAGTCCCACCCTTCCCTTGTTTTTTTTACTTTTTCATGGTTGTGTGGCAGTTAAGCATTCGGCACGCGTTACCGGTGTAATGCTGTCTATGATGATGATGCTCAAAATCATTACCAGTGACCCTCTTGTAGTCATATTCGTGAAGTGTTTAATTATTACTGTATTTTGTCAAGTGAAGTGGCGAGGATAGCTTGTTAAGATGCGTGACAGTAAAAGCCACAAAGAAGCTGTTATGTTCATGTAGCACTACTCGTTCACAAGAAAGGATTGAATTCATGTTTCATTAGAACTGTATAAACCTTATCTTAGTGAGTTTGTGTCTAATCTTCGATACGTCCAGTTGTCTTCACAGCCTTTTTCATGATTTTAACATGTCATGGTTGTATATTAGTTATTCACTCGATACTTGAAACCGATGCAATGCTGCCCATGATAATGAAGACGTTACTGGTTCAAACCTTTCGACTTGTTATGCGCTTTTCCGTTGATTCTATGTCCTCTCAGAACAGACGGTTGTTGGTGTAGTGCTTAACTGCCATACAACCGTGAAAAAGGTAAAATCCTAAAAGATAGGGAAGGGTGAGACTGAAATACCTAAGGATTCTATAAAAGTATAAGCACAAACAAAGGTTGTCATAGCCGGGGGTGGAAGCGGATATAAGCTCCCACTGTCAATAAAATGATCCATTATGGCGCGCGTCTCAAATAGCCGCTGAAAACCAAGTCTAGCTTCTGGCCTGCACGAGTGGCTCCCCGGCGGAACTGCTTCTACCAACAGATGGAGGTCGTTAGCCCCGGAGGGCATTTCATCTACGGGGTGAAAAACCCGGATTTTAAACCTCCGCTGTCTTGCGGGATACCCGATAGCGAGAAAGGCTTCGGGAGAAAACTATGAGGAAAAATCTGGAGTAGAGTCTCGTAGACGGTTAGTTGGTGCACACCACCTCTTTCGGGCAACTCTTTACTGCCTTGCAGGTCGTACTTTGTTGTGCAAAGGATAGAAAAGCTGACTCGAAAAAATGCCGAGTAGTGCTGGGACGCCGCTTTGTGCCGAAATTCCCAAGACTCTTCATTGAAGCCAACTCATCCTCCAGGAGGAGATAGTCGCACAGAAGTAAAGTAAAAGTAAGTACAAACAAACTGGGATGAGGTGCCTACATCTCGAATGGAATATGCATTCAATCAAGTTTCGTGAGCAAGTAGAGCCAGATCAACACGACAGCTTCCTGGAGGCTTTCACTGCCATATATCATAACAAGCTTTCCTCGTCACTCTACCTGACAACTGTTATATTTTACCAGAGTAGAACCCAAGTAATAATTATCCAAATGCTTAACACTAAAAACTTTCATGCAATTAGTCACTATTGGTTAACTAAACCCAACACTACGCGTAGCTAACACAAAAGCGGACCTTTCAGGCAAAGAGCTTTACCGTCTCTGACCAAAAGGTCGATTAGGCTGCGGCTCGTCTGTATTTATACACAGTTGATGGCGAAACACAATATGGCTGACAAGTAGACCAATCAGAATCGAAAATCATACATTCAAAAGGTTTCAAAGGTTATATTGAGTTTTTGCGGAAAATAATATTTCCTCAACACAACATACAAGGTTAAGCAAACACTACAAGAAGACGCTTATTGCAAGACCGCCATTGAAGATGAATTTTGGACGTAACTAACTACTGCGATATCTGATTGCGGGGAAGACGTGCGTGCCTACTTTGGATAGGTTATTAGTGAGGCTTTTTCTGTTTAGACCTGGGCAACCTGACAGTGTCTCAGCCCACAAGCATTACTAGCTGATTCAGTCTTATGATTTCGTAAAATAAGAAATGCTTTTTATTGTAGCAACTTATGCCCGTCACCTTTCACCGTCATCATCTCCCACCTCAAACCCCTATTCGCTCTTTCTGATAGCACTCGCCTCCGAGGACATGAGCTCACATTGTTGCATCAACAGAGCAGACGTGCATGCTGCTATTGTTTTTTCTCCATCTGAGTTCGCAATCATGCACACTTTTTTGAAGCCGTTTATCCCTCATCTTTCAACCGTCTCATCGATTTTCACCTTAATAAAAATCGTTCAATCCCAAGAATTACATGTTTTACATTTGATAGGTGCAAAGCGTATGCCATACATTGAAGCGTCAGGCTGTTGAAATATATGAGGGTCGTCTCCGAGAAGTGCGATGTCATCCGCGTACTCTTGATCGACACCCCTTTTGATGGATAGCCTCATAGGGTGTATCATAAACTTATTTAATCAT
>JACCGJ010021959.1:0-15679 GCA_013407085.1 Atriophallophorus winterbourni | reverse complement strand
ATTTTCACCAACCCAAAAATATCTCTCATAATAGTTGGTTACAAGGTTTCACGACGCGTGAGAGGTTTTTGGGGGATATAAGCTCCCAATTCCAAACATGCCTCAATGGCGCGCGTCTCATATAGCCTCTGACAACCAAGTCCACCTTCTGGCCTGCACGCGTGGCCCTGTGTGACCCGGCGGAACTGCTTCTACTGACAAATAAGGGGTGAAGGCGGGTAACTCACGCCTCAAAACCAGATTGCTTCGGTCAGGTGGAGCTCATAACTCCACCTATGGGAACGAAAATCCTTATCTCAAACCTCAACTGCCTCGTGACTACATCCAATCATGGAAACAAATCTGGAGCCGGAGTCCTGTTAGGCAGTAGGAAGTTGTTTTCAACTTCGTCCTGCAAACTTCTGCGACGGCATCGGCCTGCAAGAGACGCGATAACAAGACAGGTATGCTAACAGAAATAGGTTACACATTAGTTGGTAAGTATGGGGTTCTGGTGACCGTCAACTGCATGGAGCTGGATTTGCCGTGCGAAACAGCCTACTTAAAGCAACAGAACACAGCAGCAGCTGGAGCAAACGGATTTTGACTCTAAATTTGAAGTGCATCATTGGTACCATTACGTTTGTGAACTAATATGCATCTTTGCTCTCTGCGAGGCCTGCTAAAAAAACGCTTTTTTCCTAACTTCACAACGGTCCCCAACGTATTGGGTAATTTCAATGATAGAGTTGGTGTAGATTACGAGTCATGGCAAAACAGTCTCGGATATTTTGGAGTAGGTAAAACCAATAAAAATGGACAACGCCTTTTAGAAATGTGCTCACAGTTCATTCTTGTGTAAGTTTACACTATCTGTCAAACATAACCACAGCATAAATTCTATTAGAAACATCCTCGTTTTATGCATTGGAATCAGCTTGATCTTATTCTTGTTAGGCGCAATAATATAGGAAGCGTACTCCACACCAGATCATATTAAATCGCAGAATGCGACACTGACCATTTGCTGGTTCTACAAAACCGAAATTTCCCAGTCGAGATTTCACAGCACCAAATTGTCTGCTAAACCAAGGATAGGCGTAACTCGCATGTGCGTACCTAATCTAGCGGCGGGATTTGCAAAGCCATCACAGTCCCACTGGAATCGGCTTCAGAAACCTGGGAATGGTTAAAAAGCTGCATATGCCGAGCCGAACTTTCCAATACAGTCCGGAGAAAGCTCAAACGAGCGACTGGTTTGAAGCAGAAGCTTCTTAGATGATTGAAGTTTGGGACGAAAAACGATAAGCATTATTAAAGTTCTAAGCTATGCCAACAGATGAAAACATACGACTTCATAGTGCAGCAAGAAATTAGAGCCATCAGACTGCCAGACGATGTGCAAATGACCATTGGACTGAAATTAGCCTCAGTATCCAACATTTTACAGTATGCATGATGGGATCAAAAGAGCCATTGGTCCAAACAAACTTAAAATGGCTCCCATTATGTCTGTATCTGGTAACCCGATTGTTGACAAAACTCAGCAGATGAAAAGATTAGTAAAGCACTTCTCCTGTCTCTACTCTAGGAACAGTGCGGTTTTACCGCATGCATTGAAAATGTTGAGCGGTTGCCCAGCATTGAACATGTAGATATTCCCCCACTTCTGTGATCTTAATTAGGCAATCGACCTATAAGCGAATGGGAAGGCCCCTCGTAACGTCAGAATTCCACCACGGCTAAACAAATGCTGTAAAATAGCATTATTATAGCCTCTTCAACTTTTGCTTCTTCGGTGCTGGCAGGATAAGTGTCTCCCACAAGAGATGCGAGACTCGATATTTATCACGATATTTAAAAAATATTTGTGTTAGAAGCGAGTGAAACGGTTACAGAGGGATCTCCTCTTAGAATCTCGGTGGTAAATTGTTTTCTGAAGTCTTACAGAAGCGGCTACTTTTTTGGATGGTAGTGTTTACTCCGAATCTCAATGTGGCTCCCACAGGAAAAGATCAACCGTTGAAATGATCTTCTCTCTGAGACAACTTGGAAAAATGGTCAAGAACAGCGTACGGAATTATACGCTGTTTTTATTGATGTAACGAAGTCATTCGACTACGACAGCAGGGAGGGTCTTTTCAAATGCTTGATCTGATAGGCTGCCCCGTTAAACTCATGTATGAAAGGCTCGGACCATATAAACGGTTTCAGCTCGGAAGACTTTGAAATTCGCTGAAGCGACAAACAAGGGCCTGTTCTTGCTTTTATGCTGTTCGGAATTTTCCTTGCTCTGCTTCTAAGGCACGCTTTTATGACGAAAACAGAAGGCATTTACCTACGCACGCGGAATGATGGTCAGCTTTTCTATCTGAACCGGTTGAGAACATACGGTACGAATGTGCCAATCCGAGGCTTGCTTTTTGCCGAAAATGCAAGTCAACCGTTGGGCAGACCCCACTTGCGGTAGGAAGACGTTTGCAAAAGAGATATGAAACCTCACGACATTGATGCTGGCTCACATCGGATGCATTGTGTAAAGCTTCGCTGCAAGCTGGGGAGGTGCAGATACAGCTCCTAATTGCTGAAAACATATCACGCCACCGACTTGAGATTGGCGCCGATCGACCAATTTATGCCTATCGCTGCGAGCGCTGCAGGATAAATTTTTCCTCCCGAAACGGGCTGTTTAGTTATTCGAAACAGGAAAAAAATATCATGCGATTGTGATATGCATACATGGTCGACATCGTCCGATGGATGCCAAGAACATCGTATTCTATGTCAGCGCTCACCAGATCAATAGAATTTCGAACCATTTGTGTTCCGTTAATTCCCGATGCCATGCCTGACGCAATGTGTAGGTTAAATTCGCAAGACTCCTTACAATAGATGTTCTGTACTTTAACACCTATTTTTGTAAGAATCTTATTGGAGAGCGACTTCCAAATATTACTTTTGTATGTACTTACATAATGTTTGAAGGCTAGTTGAACGTATTCTTTACTGCCATCAATCGATAAGGGCAACTAGCCAGAAACCGTTCAGGATGTGCATGAACAGTCTGGGTACGGCACAATGCACGATAAATAGTTTTATGAAATTGTACATTATTTTTTTATTCTTTCTAAATAAATTTAGATGACTTCAGGCTGATGTGACTGTTATCGATTCAATTAATCTCTACCGATGATCTGTAACGAATAAAACGATTGCATAGCTTTCATCTAACGTCGATTGTGATGTACGCTGCAGTGAATCATTCATTCGACTACGTAGACCGTGTGTATTTACGGGACATCATGCTATAGAATGTGTGCCCTTGTATTTCGTTTGCATAATTAAAGCCTATTACAAATTTACGCAAGTCCGGCTTAGCGTGTATGGTGAAGAAACTTGGGAATCTAATATGCTCACCAGGTTTACGAATGACTGACCTATATTTTCATATCTGTTCAACTATATAATCTTCTATGTTGCTGTTGTTAGCCTCCTTTGGTCGATTTCACCATGAATATACATAACAATCGCATGATTTTTGTTCATGCTGTAGAGTTTTTCGAATGAATAAATTGTCCGATTCTATAGGACCGATTTCATGCTCAACACGTGCCTTGATAGACAGTACTCGGTCGATCGGTATCAGTTACGCGCCGGCGGCGAGATCTGCGTTCCACAGCCAAGTGCTGTATCTGATCCGCTCAAGCTTTCAGACGGCACTTTACACAATGACTCCAATTTGAGCGGTCAAAAGCATTTTGTTCCCAACACAAGGGTTCAAAGCCAGGAGCTTTCACGTCTTTTTTGCAAATGCCTTTATCGCAAGTGCTGTCTGTCCAATGACCAACTTCATGATTTCAACTCAATATGAATTAGATTTGTGGTAATATGACCATTTTCCATTCTGCAGTCGTGACTGAGCCACCGTAGGTCCCGCTGTCTTAGTAGTAATGTGAACATTCACTGCTTTTGAACCGCGTAACAACATACTTCCAGGGTGTTTAACTATAGTCGGATTACTAGATCGCTGATATCCACGGTAGTGACGATTTCATTGTTGTTGATGCAAACATCATAAAACTGCATTTATAACTATGCAGTCTTTCAGTTCGTCCGCTTCCAATCATCATTACCTCAGTTGCAGCATGTTGTATAATGGGAAAGCCAATAATGAGGTGTAGTCAAGGTTTTGTCGCATCGTAATGGCTTTCAACAGTTGAAAGACATCCCTTGCACAGGCCTAAGTACTGTTCTAAAACTAAAATAGTGTTTTCTAAGCAGTAATCTGTCAAGAATTACTTTATGGGAGACTGCTTAATCAATCACACGGTATAGGGTCATTGGAGTTGTCCGAACATTGTTGCCCTATACTGAAACTGATAGGCTGCCTATCGTGAGCTGTCTATCGAAATGCTTCCGGTCGCAGTTTTCATCCAATGGTTAAGAGCTCATGGCTTTAGCCTCGTTGTTTGAAATAGTAATTCCGTGATCAAGAAATTGTTATCGATCCTAAACCCTAAACGTCAACAGCGTGAAGATGTTCAAATCAATCCTGACTTTACCTCGTTCACCAAACTATAAAGGTGACGGGCCAAAACCTCTGAAAGTAACACTTTTAACGAAAGGTATGATGGAATCAGTTAGGGCTAACTGGAAAGCAAACTATAGGAATCTCCCGAAGGATGTCAGAATGAGTGATCACAGACTTTCTACGCCTTCTAATGAACCACGCCTTCCACAATCAGACGAGACTCCGATTAGAAACACTGTGGCAATCCCAAAAAACGACCGATTTCCGACTCTCGAAGGGTCGGACTAATAGACGAGCTTTCAGCCCCATCACTTTATACGAAAACCACAATCAATTGCCTATATACAAACGCACAATGCCTGTTAAACAAACTAACTGAACTGAAGGATCTCTGCAATCAGCACTCACTCGACGTCATCGCAATAACTGAGACATGGTTCTAACCTCACGTGAGCGATCGCGAGCTCTCTATTCCAAACATGACCCTGTTTCGGAGAGACCGCTTAAAAACAGGTGGTGGAGTAGCTGTTTACCACCATGACCGTTTATACTGTACGGTAGTTACAGATACTGAACTCGATCTGGAAGACAGTTTATGGTGCAACTTGAAGCTCGAATCAGGCGACAGTTGCATCGTTGGTGTAGTTTACCGTTCGCCATCATCATTGGATGTGTATAACGAAAACCTCTTGAAAGCAATGCAGTACGCCGGAAAACAGCGCAATTCGCAATTGCTGATTATGGGAGACTTCAATCTGCCTCAACTATATAACCGAGTAGACCACCCACCCCTATCCCTAGACTAAAAATTTCGAGAACTGTTTGATTACATCCCCTTGTATAATCATGTTTTCGATTATACACGACAACAAAATTTGCAACAGACTTTTGTTCTAGACCTAGTCTTAACGTCCGAAGCCACAGCCGTTGAAGATGTTCAGTATCACCCTCCGCTGGGTCGAAGCGACCACCTCGTTTTGCTATTTCAATACGTGTGCAACGCCAGTAGAATTGTAAAGCAAACAAAACAAATTAGAAAAGTGGATTACATTGGTTTGATGAAAACAATGGTAGCTTTTGATGAACATAATATAAATTTCAGTGATTCGGACTTGCATTGCACAACCCTGACAGATTACATAATCAACATGATACATTTCAATTCTAAAATGTCCCGAAACATAATAGCAAAGAACCACAATTCAGAATTCGCAGTAGGACTAGAAAATGGTTGACAAAGCGAAATTTTTCATGGGCTATTCACAGGGTCTCCAGAACTGATTCGACGTGGGCAAACTTTCGCGAATTGCGGAATAAGGTCACAAATCTCATCCGAGAGGACAAACAATATCACCAGCTTCAGCTGGCGGTAAGAATGCAGCGAAATCCCAAACTGCTTTATCGAACTGTTAACAACACTACGAAGCTGAAACCCAGTGTTTTTCCGATCATGACAAATAACGGACTGACTGATTCTGTTCTGGAAACCGCTAACGCTCTAGCCAGTTTTTATTCACGAGTTTTCACCCCCAAGGATAAATTACAACCATCAGAATTGTCAGCAACAATTGTGCCGAAGTCGATATGTGATATATGCATCAGTTCGGAAATAGTGCAGCACCACCTACGCAAGTTGAATATCAACAAGTCCCCGGGAGCTGACGGAATCACACCTGCAATACTAAAGTTATGCGGCAGTCAACTGTGCGAACCACTTTGTGATTTATTTAATCACTCCTTGAGGGAGGGTGTTGTACATAATGACTGGAAGAGAGGAATCATAACACCCATCTACAAAGGTGGAACTCGTTCTGACCCAGAAAATTACCGCCCTGTTACACTTCTTCCAGTGATCTCAAAAATTATGGAGCAAATTGTGTGCGAAAGAATTGTGAGTCATCTCGAAGCCCAAAACTTGTTGTCTAGAGAGCAACATGGATTTAGAAAGTCTCGTTCTTGCTTGACTAACCTACTGGAGACACTGGATGACTGGACGCAGGCAGTGGATAATGGTGGTTGCGTGCATGCGTGTTACTTGGACATATCAAAGGCGTATGATCGCGTGGATCATTCTATACTGCTGCGCAAGTTGCACGATTGTTATGTCTGTACTGCACTGTTGTTGGCCCAGCCCATATGGTCGGAGAGAACGCAACCGTCACTCAACTCGTGTATTGACCGAATGCCAAGAGTATCACAATAGAGCAAATGTGTGAATATCACAGTGAATAAAAATCACAATTAGAACTCACTATCGATCTTGATTGGTCGATTAATCGATAGTTCGTTCACTGTCTATACGACAGATGGTGCCCTCCTAACACCTCCCCCTTTATGCTTGGTTGTCGTATGACTTCATTTTTGGGTTCACTTGCAGGCGGGTTACTGGAATACGTCTTCGATCAGTTCGTCTTCTTTGTCTGCATTCCGGAGAATTAATTCGAGGGTGATCTTCTTCCGTTGGCTTTGTTTGTTCTGGGTTTTTGAGGTTGAATTCACCCAGTAGGATTTCCAATGGGGTTTCCTGTATACTTGGGGAATTCCGTTTTGCACCTAACGTCCTTAGTTGATCTGCATGTCGTACCCACGTTTCTTTTCCAACCATTATCTCGTAGCAAACGTGGCCCACGATCTTGCTAACGATCCCCGGGGTCCATTTGATCTCACCACCACGGTAATCCTTGGCGAGGACATTTTGTCCGACCATAAATTTTCGGAGTTTCACACCATTATGTCTATTACATTTGGCTTTCATTTTGAGATTTTTATTGGTATGATTCACCGTGTTTGGTCGCATGAGATCGAAGATGGTTCTCGGTTTTTGACTTAGCATGACTTCCGCAGGCGATATGGCTCCAGGTACGTTAGGATTAGGTGTGATTCGGTAGAACGTCAAAAATTTCTGCAGAACGTCTTCCGTATTCCCTTCCCCCGCTGCTTTAAGCATTGCTCGCTTGAAAGTGTCCACAAACCTCTCCACTTGTCCGTTCGATTGTGGGTGATATGGCGGTGTGCGGATGTGCTTCATACCATGTTGTCGGCAAAATGATCCGAACTCATTCGACGTAAATTGGCTTCCATTATCGGTCACCAATGTCTTTCGATAACCAAATCTAGCGAAAGTTTCTTGCAGCTTTTTGATTGTCGTCCGAGTTGTTGTGTTGGTGAGGGGAAAAACCTCTGGCCATTTGCTGTGTGAGTCCACCAGTAGGAGATACGATATTCCGTTCAGTGGGCCCGCGAAATCCAAGTGAATTCTTGACCAGGGTTCTGTGGGATTGGGCCATGGGTGTGGTTTACACTTTTTCGGTGATTTTAATGCCGATTGACATTTAGAACACGAGCTAACCAGGTTCTCAATGTGTGAATCCATAAGGTGCCAGTACACGAAGCTGCGCGCTAGCGCCTTCATACGATTTATCCCGGGATGACTTGTGTGGAATTGTTTGAGTACTGTCGAACGGAGTTTCTTCGGAATTACCACTCTATCCGAAAACATGAGACACCCGTCCACGATTAAAAGGGAATTCTTACGATGTCGGAATTGTTGTAGTTCTGGGTCTTGTACAGATATTGGCCATCTGGATTTGTGGTATTCAAATACCTTTTGGAGTACGGGGTCTTCTAATGTTGCATCTCGAATTTGGTCAACTGTTACCGGCAGTTTCATCATAGTGGTGGAAAGTAAACAACTGATGTCAGCATCCAGAGTTGTTTGGGCTACCATGTCTTCTTCTATAGTGTTTTCTGTTATCAGTCTTGAGAGTGCATCCGCTTGTCCGATTTTTCCGGTGGAGATGTACTTTATGTCGAAATTATAGCCCAGCAGGATGGTTGACCATCGCTGTAGCCTGTTTGCTGTGTAGACAGGAATGCCCTTTTTTGATGCAAAAATAGCAAGCAACGGTTTATGGTCAGTCAGCAGCGTGAATTTCCGGCCGTATAGCATCTTATGAAATTTCTTGATAGCGAAGATGATGGCAAGCGCCTCTTTCTCGATTTGGCTGTAATTCCGTTCAGCTGAGGTGAGTGATCGTGCTGCGTGAGCAATGGCTTTTTCGGTTCCATCCTTGAAAACATGTGAGATAACTGCACCGATTCCGTAGCTGGAAGCGTCCGAGGCTAGAACGATTGGGAGCCTTGGGTCGTAATGTGTCAGTAAAAGATCTGAGGTCAGCATCGACTTTATTTTATCGAAAGCTTGTTGGATCTCTCCTGACCATATCCAAGGGGTATCCTTCTTCAGTAGATTATTGAGAGGGCCGCGTAATTTGTATAATGATGGTAAAATTCGCCATAGTGGCTGACCAATCCGAGGAATGATCGCAATGTTGGGATATCATGTGGTGGTGGCATATTCTGAATTGCATCAATGTTTGATGGGTCTGGCCGTCGACCATGACGATCAATGATAAATCCGAAATATCTTATAGATTCCATGAAAAATTCACATTTTTCGTCCCGTAAACGGAAGCCATATTCGTTTACGCGTTTGAGAACTTCCTGTATACGATCACGTAGTTCATCCACATTTGATCCGACTATGATTATATCGTCGAGATAGGCAGCAGCATAGGGTAAACCTTGGAGCATGGTATCCATGACCTGTTGAAAGATAGCAGGTGCAGTCTTGACACCAAACGGTAAGCGTTGGTACTGGAAGAGCCCACGGTGAGTGTTGATGGTCAATAGCTATCTTGATTCTTCAGCGACCTCAATTTGGAGGTAAGCTTCCGATAGGTCCAGTTTTGCAAAACACTGACCACCATTTAATCTGGCGAAGAGGTCCTCAAGAAGAGGTAGTGGATATTGATGGTCTGCCAAGGATGCATTTAGACCAGTCGAATAATCCGCGCAAACTCTCAGACTACCATTCGGTTTTTTGACAATCACAATTGGTGCTGCCCATGCTGAGTAGTTGACGGGTTTGATTAATCCGGCGGCTTGCAGTCTGTCAAGTTCTTTGTCGACGCTTTCCAAAAGAGCGTACGGTACGGGGCGTTTGGGACGAAATGTTGGGTTCGCATTCGGCTTCAAAGTCAGCTTTGCTGAAGTTTTCCGGCAATATCCAAGGCCATCTTGGAAGACTTTCGGAAGACGTATTCCAGTAACCCGCCTACAAGTGAATCTGAAAAAAAGTCAAACGACAACCGAGCTTGAAGGGGGAGGTGTTAGGAGGGCGCCCCCTGTTGTATTGCCAGTGAACGAACTATTGATTAATCACCAATGAAGATCGATTTTGAATTTAAATTATGATTTTCGCTCACTGTGATACTCACACATTCGCTCACTTGTGATACACTTTGCATTCGGTAAATAGACGAGTTGAGTGACGGTTGCGTTCTCTCTGACCACACGGGCTGGGCCAACAACAGTGCAGCACAGACATAACAACTGGCGACGGGGATGGGATGAGAAAAGAACCCAACAATTCGAAATGGCAATCACATCAGAAGAAGTAAAATCAATACTTCCGCAACAGCAACGCCAATTCGAAGAAGCTCAAGCCCGTTTGATGCAGACACTTTTGAAAAACCTGAGTGTTATTTATCAAGACAAGAAGACTGACGTACAAAACCCAGTGGTGGATGCAATCATCAACAGCATCCCCAAATTCAATTACGACCCAGAAAGCGGTCTCACCTTCGAATCTCGGTTCAAGAGATTCAAATATATTTTTCAATCAATTTTCAAAGAAATTTTTGGCGAGCAGTCTTCCTTATTTAACAGACGGTATAACTGCATGAAATTGATCAAGCAGGATTGCGATGAATTTGTAACTTGTGCAGGAAAAGTATGTGGTCTGCAATCAGAGAAGGATCAAGAGATTCGCAAGAGACTACCGTCACTACTCGATCAAAATTCCGAAAATCAACATGACGTCAACAACCGAATGCCAGAGGCTACTAAATTTGAAGCGTGACACTGCGCTGGTCGAGCAAAACCCACGCCAGAATGAGCCAGTGGTGTTGGCCGTCAAGCACCAAAGTAGCCGACAGAATGATCATTGTGTCGATCAAGACACCAAGCTCCCATCCCAGTTCTGCCAATGTGATGAATGGCATTTTGCGCGTTATTGCCCATTCAAGAAGCACCGATGCCAGAAGTGCAACAGAAAGGGGCATAACGAAAACTACTGCCGCACAAACTATTTTAAGAGATCAGTGTTCAATGATCTCTATCCTGTCCTCGCCAACTTCAAGACCCCAGAAGATGGAAAGCCAGCGGAAGAAGATCACCCTCAAATTAATTCCGCGGAATGCAAACCAAGAAGGTGGGCTGATCAAAGACATATTCCAGTAACCCGCCTACAAGTGAATCCGAAAATGAAGTCGTACGACAACCAAGCTTAAAGGGGGAGGTGTTAGGAGGGCGCCCCCTGTTGTATAGCCAGTGAACGAACTATTGATTATTCACCAATGAAGATCGATTTTGAATTCAAATTATGATTTTCGCTCACTGTGATATTCACACATTCGCTCACTTGTGATGCACTTTGCATTCGGTAAATAGACGAGTTGAGTGACGGTTGCGTTCTCTCTGACCACACGGGCAACCCATACAGACAGACAATAACCCAGTCAAACATAGATCATAATTCGCGATTTGTTGATGAACGACGGGCAAGTGACTTCCGATTTAAGCTTCGCAGTCGCACCAAAAAATGGCTCGGGAAACGAAACTTTGCTTGGACTGAACACCGAAAGACCAGAACTGATGCCTCTTGGCAGAAATTTTCTAAAATTCGTAACAAAGTGAATGCTTTCGTCAAAGAGGACAAGCAATATTACCATCGCTCTCTGTCTTTGAAAATGGAAGAAAACCCTAAACTTCTCTATCGGATTGTCAATGCTCGGTCCAGTGTGAAACCAGGGGTGTTTCCTGTTATTTCTGATAATGGATTAACAGTCACAGCAAAGGAAACGGCTGATACTCTCGCTCAATTTTATGCAAAAGTGTTTAGCCCGATAACGGTTAGGGCGAATGAGAATTTACTGACATCGATTGTATCTCAACAACTGAATGATATTGAGATTTATTCAGCGATTATACGAAGACACTTGTGTCGACTGAACCCTAGGAAATCTCCTGGAGCCGATGGAATAACACCAGCACTACTAAAATCCTGTGACCAGCAGCTGTGTGAACCACTATGCCAATTGTTCCAACATTCCTTAACCGAAGGAGTGGTGCCAACAGAGTGGAAGACAGGATTAATTTCACCAATTTATAAGGGTGGTAGCCGTTCAGATCCCGCGAACTACCGTCCTGTCACCCTACTCCCCGTGATATCCGAAGTGATGGAGCGCATAGTGACGGAAAATATAGTTCATCACTTGGAATCACAAAATATACTATCTGTCGCCCAGCATGGGTTTCGTAAAGCTCGCTCCTGCTTGACAAACTTGCTGGCGGTATTAAACGATTGGACCCAAACGGTTGACGCAGGAGACAGTGTGCACGCGTGCTATCTGGATATGTCGAAAGCTTTCGACAGAGTTGATCACTTCCTGTTGCTATGGAAGCTGAACCAGATTGGTATTGACGGGCAGCTACTCGTGTGGTTCGAAAGCTACCTCAATGGGCGCAAGGCAACCGTTCGAGTTAACGGGGTACAATCACGAGCCATTAATACCTCCATTGGTGTACCGCAAGGTTCCGTTCTCGGTCCAGTGCTTTTCTTAGTTTACATCAATGATTTACCTGAGACGCTCTCATGCAAGGTAGTTCTTTTTGCGGATGATGTTAAAATTTGGATGCGAATAAAATCAACTGCAGACTGCGTAAAACTGCAAAGTGATTTAGATGCACTACACGAATGGTCAGTTAGAAATAAACTGCCGTTCAATTTTCAAAAATGCAAGTTACTGCAAATCGGTAAGCCCTTTCAGTACGAATATCACTCTGGGCAGACGATTTTGAGGTGGACCGAATCGGAGAATGATATTGGAGTCTGGATATGTGGCAGCCTAAAGAACAGCGTGCATTGTGAGGTCATTTACAAGCGTGCTTCAAAGCTTCTAGGTATGCTTCGACGGATCTTCAGAACCTTTACGCCTGTAACGTTGCCAAGAATCATGAAGACCTACTTAATTCCCACAATTGAACACGCATCGCAAGCATGGACTCCGTGGATGAAAAAAGATATATTCTTGCTTGACAGGATATATCATCGTGAAACTAAACTCGTGCGTGGTTTTCGAGACCTTACATACGAGGAAAGGTTGAAAAAGCTAAAGCTCCCCACTCCCCTTCAACGTAGACTTCGAAGTGACGTTATCATTACTTACAAAATATTGAATACTCCATATCATCCACTCAAACATTTGTTCAAATACCGTGAATCAGGAATTACACGTAGCCACTCAGCAGCAGTACAAATTCCTCATTCCCGTACTAATTGTCGCCGATATTTCTATTCGGTACGTGTCTGTTTCCTGTGGAATGCCATTCCCGAAGCAATTATCACCTCTCCCTGTATCCAAACATTCACTCGAACCTTGGACATTTTTGTTACATAACGATTTTGACTATGCCGTGTATTGACTCAGGTAAAGCATATTACTTGACTTCAGTGACAGCGTATAATTTGATTTTGTTATAACACTCTATTGGAACGCATCTTTACTATGATATGGTAATTGGTGAAGCTCATGTGCTTTTGTGACCAATAGAAGGTCTTGATAGTGATTCTTGTTCAAGAACTCAAGGCGCTTATGGATGACCAAAGTAACGTGTTGCTCACATCCACCGAAATTACACTCCACTACCGGTTTCTGGCTGTTTGCCGTCAACGGGCGGATACAGTAAGATGAGATTCAGTGGGCCATTCAAGTATAACTTTGTTTACCACTTATCCACTGTTTCGAGGTTCACTAAACCTAATCTTACTTTCACTCTGATGACGGCAAACCGACATAAACGGCCTATTGGAGTGTATTTCGGGGATGTGAGCAACACACACTTTGGTATCCCATAAGCGCCTTGAGTGCTTGACCAAGAATCACTATTTGATTCTGTGTTTGAGCAGTAGGGTTCGTTGTACGAACCCTATGTAACAGTGGCATCCAAGTAAAACTTTGTTTACCACTTATCCACTGATTCAAGTCTCCTTAAACCTAAACTTACTGTCTCCCCCTGATGACAACAAACAGCATGAAACCGGTAGTGGTGCGTAAGTGCGGGCGATGTGAGCAACAAATTACTTTAGAGATGTAGATTGATGTTCAATGTTTTGTTATTTGTTATGTGCCTAATAAAATCTTTTCCCAATTGGCTTTCTGTCGTGTTGTGGGAATTGTAGGAGGTGATCGTGTTTTTAATTTTGATCACTGAAGGCTGTCTGTGTGAAAAATGTAAGGGACTTAATAACATGAAATGGGGTTTAAATTGTAATGACCTGAAATAAGGTTAACATGAGAAGTGCATTTTCCAGGAGCGCAGAGAATTTTTAGTGTCATCGACTAGACTGAATACTACCAAAGGAATACCAGAAGATTTGTGGTTGATCCGCTTCGTTTTTATTTGTACATAAATGCTCCACCACCATTTAATACTCACAAAAGGGTTGTTATTGATTATATAAAATTTTGAAGGTGAATCAGTTCTACTACATATTGCGGGAAACTGCAGAAGGATTCGAGCACCATGTCAGCTTGGACAGCTCTTAAATTTGTGACGTTTAACACAAAGATTAGTAAGAAGCTCCACCTTGTCAAAAATGTTTATTATACAAATTGATTCAAAATTGGAAGCATGACGTTGAGCTCTGTAAATGACGAAATTTTTGTGTAAAATTCCGTCTTATTTTCTGTTTAAATAATTTGATTCTTCTTACCAATGTATTGTGGTGCTCACATCTCTATCCCTTACACACCACTACAGGTTTTAGGCTGTTTGTCATCGTCAGGTGGAGAGAGTAAGATTAGGTTCAGTGAGCCTTGAAACAGTTGATTCTTCTTAATTCTCAAAAGTTTCTATCTTCCATTGTTTTTGTGTATACATTTTCCTTATCCACTTGTACACCCCCTTTTGTTTTATTGAAGTAATTCATATTGCTTGACTGCCATTAAATTCCACATTTTTTGCACGTGGTATTTAGGGGGGAAAAGAGACGATTGTTCACCATTGTATTGGTAATTTTATTCCTTGTCATTATTAATTTGGCAGTCTATCTTGTCAGCATTGGCTGCATTTATTGTTGTTGTCATTTGGAACATTTGAGCATTTTTGGCTAACATCATTTGTACAACCCGGTACAGTTGAGGTTTGTCCATTGTTGTTGTCTATTAATGTTGTTAATAGTAACGTAGTAAATCCTAATTGTTTTTTGATTTGTCTAAATAAAAAACGGGTGGTTTACGCGTTAACCATCGACGTTAGTCGATACAGTACTCAACTCGGTTTCCTCCATTCGGAGAAACAGAACTTTGAATTGCTCAATTGGAAACATTCAATTTGGATCGCCTGCCCATTTGAACTAGGATCAATTTGGACCTTCGTGCCGCAATTCTGTTCTGTTTCAATATTGGTGACGTCCCTTGTGTTTTTGTTTTATATCTTTAATGTTTTTGCATCAATTTATAATGCCTAAGAAATCGAAACGTTAAAACCCAAAGGAGAAACATATTCATAGTAATGCTAATGACATTGTTAGTTCCACGTCAAGTAGCTCTTCTATGTCGCTTTTAGGTAGTCCTAAATTAGACCCTAAACCAGAACCGTTTATGCGTGAAGTCGAATTAGAGCAGGATTTATTGATAGTCAAGGAAATGATCGCTCGCTTTTGCAGATGTAGTGTCAACGACGATCAGGTGGCTGATGTTCCTATCGCTCTTAACGTTGATCGTCAGATGGAATCGGAAATGGTCAAAGCGCCACAGAGAGCCATGAACGATTCCGCTTCATTGCCAAAGGTAGAGTTATCCTCATTTAATGGTAATCCAGTGTACTACTGGAAGTTCATAAGGCAATTTGAATGCCATGTAGAATCAAAAACTTGTGATTCTGGCCAGCGTTATTGTCGATGTAAAGCTTGGAACGCTATTGATGCTTGCGTAATGTTGCCACCTGAAAAAGTTTATAAAGAAGCACGCAGCATTCTAAAGGAAATGTTTGGTCTACCTCATGTTGTTGCTCGCTCGTTATTGAACGTGATGTTGAGCGAAG
>JACCGJ010021958.1:0-35467 GCA_013407085.1 Atriophallophorus winterbourni | reverse complement strand
TTATGATGATGAATGTATCGTCGACATAGCGCCACCATATTTTTGGTTTCAACGTTTCGTTTCTCAAAGCTATCTCTTCAAAGTGCTCCATGTACATATTCGCTAGCACTGGAGAAATGGGTGAGCCCATCGCTAAACCATCGTTTTGCTTGTATAGCTATCCGTTAAATAAGAAGAGGTTCATATTTAGAAAAATTGCTACGCCGTTGATGATTTGTCGTAAACTCAATTTGGTACGATCCTTCAAGGTCATATCGGAGTTGAGTGACTTCCTCGCTAATTCTAAAGCGCTTGTAGTATCAACATTCGTGAACAAGGAGCTTACGTCAAACTATCCATCATGCCCATTGTTACGGTGCTTAAAGCGACGAACAAAATCATAAACGAGTTCTTAATAAAAGAACTCGTTTACTAACGCCTGTGGTGTCTAAAAGTTGAGTCTAGTTGATTACCAATTCGTGTGTTTGGGATTCGCAATGGCCTGTCTACATGGGGCACTTAAAGGGATGCCTACCTATATCTCTTCGGAAGTCATAAACCTGGGTGTCTGAGGCATTGATTTTTGGGTAAGCATGAATCCATAAACTTTGACCACGTTTCCTTAATTCCCGCGGTTATCTTGAAACAACTCCTCTTACGGTTATTCATAATGGGTCTAGCTCCAGTGTTGCAATAACGGCTGATATGAGACCTAATTTAGCAATGTGTGATTCTGCTTTATTTCTATAATCACTTTTAAAAATATGCACGGTGGGGCCTTGGCCTTTATCTGTCTCAGTTGATCACTATTTCCTCTTCTTTTTCGCATTAAGGATTGCTTGGTGTTCATCTCGCGTAAAGTCACCATTCTGGTTTTTTTTTTATAATACTAAGATACTACCGTTCGCTAGGGCATCTGGGGTGATTTTCAGTCTAGTCTGGTGAGGGCGGATTGCCTACGCGATGAATACCTCCTCAGTCTTTAATAATTTTGTACTTAACGAGAAGTTAAGTCGCCTTTTCAAACAATCTTTGTTCGTTTTTGCGATAGCGCCTATCTGTATAAATTGACTTACTCTTAGAAATATTGTCGAGACTATCATCAAATAGCTAGATAGGTACATTTATGTTTGAATAATAAAACGTCTGAAGCTTAACGTACTTGTCTTTCTTATATTTGCTCGGTCTAAGCGGCCAAAACCTCGGCTTGTTTCCACAAATTTTGCAGAAGTGCGCCACCTTAGATAAGACTATTCGCATTCGGACTTCAACTGGAGGCTTTGATCGCGTGTTTGTCAGGCTTTCATTGGCCTGTGGATCCTTTGTTTTAAGAAAACTTTGGATGCGTTTTCGGCAGCCTTCCGAGTATTGCGAGAATTATCTGGAGGTTTGACCACCAAGTCCCTTGGTCTGATTCTATTCTGCTGGCATCTCAAGTTGAAGATGCGATGATTATACCATTTCGCTTCCGTTTCGGCTGTTCGTACCAAATCGCTGGCCAGTTTGCGAACTCGAGGCTCGTAGGAGTCAGCAAGGTATTTGAAAATATTCGAGACCGATCGGGAGTCCATAATCATGAAAATAAAGTTTGCAATGAATCGGTTATAGCAAGTTTTTGGTAACGTTTCGCTTCTGAACACAGAAGCCTCTTCAGACCAAGGGTGTCGGTACGAACAGTGTTCAGGTTTAAATGGCATCTAAATGCATCTCAAAGATAAGATTCCTTTAGGTTGTGCGAAAAACTGCATCTACAAAATCAAATGCAAGGGTGGCGCGGGTGTTTACATTGGGCAAACGTCTAGAGAACTTTGCACTAGGGTAAACGAACATAGGAAACGAGTGAATATCAATTACTTATTCGGGATTCTGTCATAGCTGAACACGTGCTAGACACTGGACAGCGTGGATCTTGATAACGTGGAAGTGATAAGACGGGTGTGAAATCTTATAGGGAAAGACTTCACGCCGAGGCAGTTGAAATAACAGGCTGTGGCGAATGCGGTGAAAAAGGTGGATGGGGCGGATATCTCAAAAATCTGGCGTTGGGTTCTGCAGCAGATAAGGATTAGCGTGTATAACACCTAATGTGCACATGGATTACATAAGCAGTGTGTCAGCGGACGCTGTTCGCACCTGCACACTAAATAAACAATTTAGGGATTAACACAGCATTTAGGGGGTATAATCAATTGTCTTGATCTCGCCTGTCTATCTTAGAGAACTCTGGATTGGTCAAGAAAATGCCATTCAAACCTGAACACTGTTGGTACCGACACCTTTGGCCTGACGAAGCTTCTGTGTTCAGAAGCGAAACGTTACCCAAAACTTCCTAAGCATTCAAATTTGTTACATAATTCATGTACATTGCCTTATATATCTATTTTAACGCAATGAGCAACAATTGATCGATTGCTATGATTACTTGATCGATTTAATTCACAATGTGTTACTTTAAATTTGAGTTGATTGTGAGTTAATAAAAGATTAAACATTCGGTAATATCTTCGAATAGGGAGTTTTCTCTTAACAACACTTAATCGATTGGTCTCAAAATCATCTCAATATAATTCGTTTTGTATACCGTTTTACTGCCTCGCAAAATCCAACTTGCAATAAAGAAATTATCCTGCTGCATTTATTTTGAACAGTCTGACCAAATACTTGTTGATTCGGTGGTATTATTCCTTGATTTTCTTTCATTTACTCGCAACGTTACAATAACCGATGCTTGTTTATTTTTACATAACGAATTGGCCGTAAGACGACAATGCTGCTAAAAATCTATATTCCAACATTGCACATGTTGCGTACATTATATTAGCAACCTAAGTGAGTATTTTCCTTGTGGTTCCGTGTGAAATTTTATGCTCCCCATGCTTCGTTTCGCTTTTCTGCTGCTGAAAATAAGTGTCATATTGCCGCAGTCATATTCCGTCAATCGTCGTTTTCTCTTTTACATCAAATTATGGAGAGGAAACTCGGCTAATCAAATCTTCCAACGATGTGCCTTGAGGTTAAAATTCGCGCCCTGTCAGCTAATGGGCCTGCGATTTTACGTAAAACAAGGATGGCAATTGCCTGACTTCTGTTTAAAATATCCCCATTATACAGCTGTGATCGACTTTTTCTAATTAGCGGTTACTTCCTCGTTTTATATAATTGAATTACGACTGACAGTCGTAGCTTGAAATAGCTTTACTTTGAATCTGGTTGAAGAATGCGTTTTATAAACGAGTCGTTTGACAATTGATTGCGGTAAATGAACGGCGACATTGCGCTAAACATACAATAGGCTTATATACATGAAGGCTCTCTTCAATTGACCGAATAAAAATGGTGGGGTGGATATTATAAATTTAATTAGTCTTATTCACGTGCCAGATGGACGAATCTTTCAATGCATTGCCATGTGTATGAAACCGAATGAATTTTCGAATATATAAGCGAAAGGGGGATATAATTATAGATGATATAAACCCTACAAATGATTTACTACAGTTCCGGGTGCCGAAAGGGGAAGCATCACTTAAACAACTGAATAGTCACAGTTTAATTAACAAACCTTATATATCAGTGAGCTTTCGAATTCATGTCTTATTTTGTCAATTGCGCTTGCGTCAGTTATATGAAAAACTTACATAATTTCGGGTTCTTGGACGGATAAATCTACACATGCTTTTTAACTATACCTATAGAAAGCTGAATCAGAATTTCTAAAAAAGCGTTAGTTTAACTTTCGGAACAAGTGTCACAGAGTCCTAAATGAAGTCTGTCAGAAATTCTACATATTATTCGTTTGAGCTCATCTCGTTAGAAGTTAAGACATTGGGAGATCATAGTTGCTGCAGAACTACCAAATAAGGCTACATATCAAAACTTAGAACATATAAATTAAAACCCAAATTTCACATGTTTACGTATTAATAATGTTTTTCTTGTCCACTTTCTGGTGCCTTACATTCTACGATCGATCTGTGTTTGTAAACGTCACGCAAAGATAACACAGTCTTGACATTACATAGAAAATGATGAATTGCGCACTCATTTAATGCATCGTCTTTTGATTTTCACACTGGTACTGCACAATCTAATTGCCTGTTGATGCAGTCTCGGCTGCGTGGCTGTTCATTGCAGAATTCTTTAGCGGAAACATTTCGGGGTAACCTGACATACACCGCTGCTTCCATGTCAGATACGCGTGCGTCGATTCAGGAACGTACCATCATTCTTTTGTCAATTTCCATTTGTTTTGGTGATATCAGAAAAGTGAAAACAGTTTAATATGTTTCAAGAGCATACATATTCAATAATAGCACTACGAGAGAATCATAATCTCCCCGTAGGTTAGCTTATTAGACACAAATTCACAATTATCGCATAGAAAACGAATGCCAAATTCTTGGTGCTGTCGATAATCGGACTCTGAATTTCTTCTTATAGGTTATAAGCATCATACCCAATTTTAATGAGAAACAACACAACAAATTGAAAACAGTTTCATTAAATTTCGCTTCACTTGCGATTCAACACGAATCTTTGCAGCCGATGAGGAGAAAGAGTGGAACTCATCACGTAATTTCGAACGGATGAGCGAGAGTATTGCCTTGATCAGGATATACATTTCATCACGTTTCAGTGCTAGTTATATGAGTTCGTGCTTGAGCATTCTTGTCACATGTAATGATTGTTCACAGTTCTGTAGACACCTGCTAGTAATTGGTCGAATGCCTTGCATGATTAAAACGATGGCAATGTTGGCTCTTCTCCTGACACGCTAGCGGCTACAGAACAATAGACAATCGGTTTGTGTGCGTTATTCTACATATTTGTGTGAGGTGTAGTTAAGTAACATGTATTAGGTGAATATCAAAAACATTTTAATGTTAGTCTCTGGTTCGCAGTTGGATTTTCAACAAATTGAGTTTAGCGAACGTTTAAAATGTAATGTCCATGTGATGAAAAATTAGATTGCGAAAATTTAATCTGGCAAATACTTGACCACTTACGATTTCTTGATATTTATACATTTAAATTTAAAGCTATTTTTAGTCTCGGATTCGTTCGCCATTCCTGGATGTTGTATGATACCGAAAGAGTCGATTTTGCCCAAAAATTACGGTACTAATTATAGGTCACCCATTGAAAGCACGTCTAATGATTCCAAACCAAATTACTATCAAGCAATTTCCTGTGGTGTTTTTCTCTCAGCTCCAATATCCTTTTCGACTTCTGCCCAAACCAGTCTAATCAGACAGCACCGTATTCCATATATAGTGCGTCACAAACACTATCTAACTAAAATTCCATTCATTCAT
The DNA here is from genome assembly GCA_013407085.1 of Atriophallophorus winterbourni. Lineage (NCBI taxonomy): Eukaryota > Metazoa > Platyhelminthes > Trematoda > Plagiorchiida > Microphallidae > Atriophallophorus > Atriophallophorus winterbourni. The sequence goes on along the minus strand of JACCGJ010021958.1, from coordinate 30,173 downwards.
ATTCAAAATTTATAATTCTAAAAGCCACACCAATATCAGTTTTATTTTAAAGTTATTCTAATGAGCTATTTACCGCAATATCCTTTCACAATGTAACACAATTACGAAGCTCGTACGATACGAACCCCAATAACATTTTGCACCACAGTCTGAGAGGTAATGCTTTTTAATACTTTATCTTAACACCGATTCGTATACCAAAATGCAAGTTTAGAACCTTTATTTCTTCTGGTTTAAAATCACGTAGTCCATACAAAACGTTTCGTAAAACCGTTTTCAGGTGAGGATAATTCGTGTTCCCGATGTGTGCGGAACTCCCCGATCGCTTCCCTCATTGGCTTCATTATGGTTTTGCTCGGAGCTGGGGCTTTTGGTGGAGCAACAATCTTCGCCAGACGTTATTTACTCGCAACGCTGAATGAGCCAAACTTGTGAGTGGGATAGACTTGGAAAATTAGTTTCCGATGAATTTGTTGAACTGCTTCTAAAATTTCGATCGGTTTCTTATCAGGTTAGGTTACCTGGACTATGTAATCTATGGGATCATTGGAATTGTTGGTTTGTTTTCTTTGGTGGCCTATTTCGTTTGTGCTATTTCGTCCGGTGTGAACGCGAAGCATTGCTTCGAGAGCAGTCGAAGAGCCGCATGTGGACGATTTTGCAATCTGACAGTGAGTCTCTGTTAATCGCCGTTGTGAATTTCTTCGCTAAAGGATGATGTATTTTTGTCTTTTAAAGTAGCTAAGGCCCATAAGAAAAGATTCCATTAGCCAAAAGCGCAGAAGAATTATCATTTTACCAACTGAACAGTGTGCGCTTTTGACTCACTATTTTTGGTGTTAATTTTGTATCTGGGAATAGTAAGTTATCTCGCTTAAGCAAGTTATACTAAATGCGTAAACAGAGCAAAGATCAAAGCGTCGAGCTTTAAGAAAAATAAAACTATTAAGCGCTACTCACTACCTAGGAAAACAAACGATATACTTCGCTCCATTTTGCCACTGTCAGCTTCCATTGACACGATATACGGTCTTGAGTTGTGTGTGATGGAAATTCATGCAAATAAGAATTTTTCTTCAAGCCCGTCGGTCTAATCCATTTGCATGTGTGTTGGCACATGAGATTGGTCAAACCGGTTCAACATTGAACAAGAAAGTGGCTTTAATCGTGTACACGAATTTATAATAATTATAGTTATTCAACTACACAAAAATACTTTTCCAAAACGTTAAGTATACACTGTTAAGATGATGATTCAATGACTAAATTCAAACTGTCAGTCGCCTTTTCAGATCAAGAATAACTTTCGATTGATCAACCAAATAAGAAGCAGGGTAAGGGACAAGAATTCCTGAATCTTTCGATCCTAGAATAAGGACGAGATATTGGTTCTGCGAAGATGAAAACGATTTGCAAGCCTTGATGACCCCATTATCGAACGAAATGGGTGATCAATCTGTCACATTCAAGGAAATATCGATCGACGATTGTATCTCGAATTAAATCGGTAAAGGCACACCTCAATAACCGTAAGACATCTTTTCATCAACAGGAAATAATTTCCAAGAAGATCGGGAAATATTATAGGGGATGAATAGAGGCAGTGGGGAACAATGCAGGGAAAACAAATGTCTCACTAAATCAGATGGAACGAAGAGGGAACACAGACGAAAGATATGTAACGATAGCTAGCGTACCTTTAGGAACTGGGCATATAATTTCAAAGTTTGTTTACCATTTCTTCGCTGCTTTAAGATACGTGGATCCTTTTCTTACTGTCCTCACCTGATGTGTGCAAGCAGCATGAAACCGGTCGTGGGGTGTGTGCGATGAAAATGAATGCCAATGAGGATTTTTGATTAACTTTAGAGCATTTATTAGATTTTTAGAATATTACCGATTGGTATGAATATGCTTTCTTTGAAAGATATTGTTCATCATAGCTTCTGGTCATCTTTTTTTAGTTACTCATTTCATTGGCTTTGGCCATCCTGATTTGGTCTGCTATTCTATGCTTGAGTTCGTACACGGTGATTAGCATTGGCTTTTTGATGCATCGTCAAAATGGTCCGGAGCGTATCTTGTTAGCACAGTTGGTGACGTCCAACACGCCAGTGCCAGCAAGCGATTACTCAAGACCAAGGATCACGCGTCAAATCGAGGAATATCGTCCCAACGAATATAACCAGTCCGAGTCGATCGAGTCCCTTGACAATTTAGCACCCATTCAAAACGAAGAAGAGCAATATCCTACGTTCCAACTACCAACACCACACGAACGGTCCAACAGCGAGGACTTGTACGGCATACAGTCATCGGTGTCCCGATCGGGTTTGGGCACACCGATTCACAGTTTGAACAACGCGAAAGCGCTTTTTCACCGGTGTGACTCGGAATCAATCGACTTATCTTATTACGGTAAGAGCGGCATAACAGCCATCCTACTGCTAAATACTATTCGTCTTTAATTGAATTCAAAATTGGATTATGTAAATATCTATTTATTTAACTTTAAGGCGAGTTTACTTAAACGTAAGCCGCATTTGAATGACAGCTGAAACCATGATATAGGGGTTTGCATAAGACAAAGCTTGTGATCTCAATGCAAGTATTATGCAGATAAAAGGAAATTCCTGTCCTTATTTAAAATCATGTCCTAATATAGCAGATTTCGAACACGGGCCATGATGTGAACGCTGAAATCGTAAAAGTACTCAGTCATTATGAAACGCCTAATAGGCAGGCCATTTGAGGTTAACGAGAATGCCGGGAATGCAGCAATTAACGATGAACACATACATATCCTTGTGAGTAGTATTACATCGGTTAACATCGATGTGCATGATTGTGTGTAGATTGCAAGAAATTAAGGCATGCGATTCATAGTGTCGAGTGATCATAACTTGTTTACAAATAGTAGAACATCCTAGTGTTTAAGTAGGATATAATGTATGGTGTGTCATTGGATTTGGACTACACGTTCAACCCTTAAATCTTTGTGGTCGTCGTCATGGTTCGTTCATATGGCTACAGCCAAAAAGCGTTAGGCTCACACGAAGTACACAATTAATAAAAACGTCAAGTCCGATTTATTTTTACTGTTTTGTAATCTCATTTTATAATTAGAACAGTAAGAACAGCAATATCGAGACGCAGCATTCGATCATAGCTGGAAATCATTTATGCGGTAGCTTTCCAAAGCACAAATAATGCGATCAACAAGAAGATTTGCGTCAGATAACTCCATAGCACGGAGTCAACGAATCCATGGAAAAACGTCAATAGAATCAAAAATGTAACTAACGTGGTGAGCTTTTCGTCATGTAAAGCAATTCAAACTAAGATTTAGCCACTGTTTCAAGCGCATGCGGATCCCTATCCCACTGTCCCTACCTGATGAGTTCAAACAGCACGACCCGGTCGTGGTGTGTGTGATTGAAATACATGCAAATCAGCTTTTATATAAGATTTAGCCAGTTCATTCGCAAAGAGCAAATGAGTTAAACAGTTTTGGGTAAATCTCCTACTATTGTTCACGTAAATCAAACACCTGTTTTCTTTCCAGACAAATCTAACGACCACTGCTGATCATAATGCCACAAAACCTGTTTTTTTACTTTCCCACCACCCAAACATTTCGCCAACGATCTTTTTTGTATTCATTAGGTAAGAGCAATACATTCACTCTTTTAGGATTTGAGTTCGCTGGAGGCTACTTTGGATAATATTGACATTGCCGCACCCTGTTCAGTCCCATAAACGTACAATCAATTCTATCACTGAGAGCTAAACACGTGGCTGGAACACAATAGCCAATTTTCATCATTTTTACTCTTGCACACCGTGCCCTACAACATTTATTCATTTTGTGATCACGTGGTTGAAACGGTTCATCAATAGTACTATTACTGAGCAGTAACGCGATAGGTCATATCTTCAACTGTATAATGCTCCGTAATTTTCAAACCCCTACTCAGATAAATTTTCTCTGTCCTAGCACAAAATCCATTCAATAAGTTTAGAATATTCTCCATTGAGTTGCAAAATATTCTGTTCATCGATCATGATAACCCGCCATTTTACAAAGATAGCAAAAATAATCTGGGGTAACTCGTATTTCGACATCGCTTTAAATTCGCTCGTTCCTGGCTGTAAAGCATTCATCCGTGTTCCGAAATCGATCAAATGCCCAGATTCCAGACAGAATTTTCACGCTGATTAGCGTTGGTCGCTTCGTTCGCTAGCTTGTATGAAAAATGGCAACTATTACCTCGAATAGTTTGATGAAATTTCAGGTGGTGTTATACTTTCACCAGTAAATCCGGAAATCAAAGTCATAAAGGAGTTAATTTCCAAGCCAGTTTTTAATACGTTTCTGACATTGTCTGGGATATAAATCCTCAAGATTTCGCTTGTTGGCTTTTTCATTTACGTGCCTAAAATCGATACTCTAATCTTTTATTCTAATAGTAACTTCTCGTAGTAAATAATGCTTGTTGACGCACAATGTTCTACAAATTAAAATGCTCTATATGTACCATACATAAAACTTTATTTTGCGTTCAAGATTTATGGTTGATATTGAATACTTGGTGAACGTGTATAGTTAAGTCACCAAGAGAGGGATCCATAACACAATTCTCTCGAAAAACGAGTGTTAATTACCACACCGCCAAGACGGAATGGATAAAGTAGTGTGACAACCTGGTCTTAATTTTGTTCTAATTCGGGAACTACTGAAGTGACAATTAGGTGATTCTCGTTGTGAATATTTTTGAGAATTATTCAAAACAAAACAAATGTTCTAGATTTGTGTGACTATTTATAACTTGCGTACGGAAAACTAATTTATTTTTGATTTGAAAAATACTAAGAAAGAAAACTAGTCTAGTAGAGCATTGCAAGTAACCAGTTGAAGCTGTCAACATAGGCTAACAAAAATATGTAAGGCTAGACCTATTAGCGTATTATGATATACAAAAACAACAGTCAAGATTTCTGAAACTGTTCGAAACGTTATTTTTAATCAAAATGCTGTTTAGCCTTACATATTTAACAGCAATTTTGGGGAAACTAACTTGGAACTGTGCTGGTAGTGTGTTTAGAAAAACTCTTATTTGGTGGACTTGTGTTTTTATGATGAAGGCCCATGTTGATGTCTGCTGTACCTTAACCTAGAGAAATATTATTTTTCAAATAAAACGCCTATTCAATGCAGGGTTGAGCATGCAGCAGAGAGCGGGTGCAATCGTTGACACTTAAAGAAATTTACCCATCAGATTCTTGAAAGTTCTCTGTGATACAGCAGTTATATTGCGTTTGCAATTTAAGGTCTGTGTAATTAATTTTCGGGTTATGATGGATTCGAGTAACGAATACAATGATTGAGTCACCCAGCCCCTCTTCGTACAAGCATTCTGATTGGTGATACTCACTTACAAGATGCTTTTATGTACGTGCCTATTTATTTTGGAATTTCAAGGAATTATTCAAGTTAATCATGAATTATTTCTCTTCCATAAATAAATATTTAATATCATATAGTAATAATGGTGTATTAACTATGCCTTAAATTTCTAATTCCTAATCTTCACGGAATACACTGGTGAATTTCTTTCCCACTGGCTGTCTGAAATGGAATACGCTTATTTGCGAATGTTAAACGTTTTAGACTCGTAAATCGTTGGCATTTTCGAAGTTGAATGACTAAGCAAGTCTCTTGGCATCGGCAAACTTGGGAGCCGACATTCCATCTATCATAAGGACCACTGAAAATGTTTGCTTAAGTTAAAATTGGTTCGAAAAATTTATACCTGTTTGGAAACAGGTCCACAAATTTCATTTGTTCATCGATAATACATTTGATAAAACCTGCTCCGAAAATTCTAGCAACCATTATTTGGATTCATCGTTGTGTTGCAAAATGAATTATTTGTCTTCATTCACATTTTTTACAAGCTTGATGCACTTTGACAAGATGTAGGCTTTGGGTACACAATTCCCTTAGAGCACATATGAGCTTTAATCAGAATCGAATTTCAACTAGGTTAAACAGTGAATGTGTTTAATTCTGGAACGTCTGTGCAATTTAAATGGAACCGCATATTGGCCAAACTTTCAAAGTAGTTTAATAAAATGACTGCAAGCCACAAATTCCAGGGTGAAATTTTGTTTATGTTTTTCAAAATATTTGTGATACTGACTTCAAAATTTAATACAGTTATCAAATTGGACATGTGGATTGGCTAAGATGGGTGCCGATGGGTGAAACATATTGGTTTAAACGAAAAATCCGTATTCGTCCTGTGGATACTCATAAAGTATGGAGAGTACGATCAGGATCCCTGTGCCTTGAAACATTGGAAAAGGGGTAATAAAAGGTGTGAAACATTAAGCCACGGTTGGATATAGCTGACGCGACCAACCTGTTCAATCTCGTGCCCAAGCACTCCTAGACGGGGTTAACCCATGTTTATAAACAAACATCCTCAAGTGCATGCATTTCCATCACACAGACCCGAAGACCGCTTTCGTGCTGTTTTCACTTATCAAGTAGGGACATTATGACCAGGATCTGCTTGCCTTGAAACAGTTGAGGAATGATAAGAAATGTATGAACTTGTAAGCCATTTTTGTTGGATTAGGCTGACATGATAAACCTGTTCAATCACATATGCGCACGCATCTGATGTGTATGGTGGGCAATTTTTACGTGTGTCATTGTCCTTTTACGACAACTAACCATTTACTTTACTTCCATATACCTTGTCATCCTATGGTTATTGATAAGCTTACTGCTTTTTCTACCATACAATTTTCTGAGTTCTGAGTTCCTGCTTTCGAAAGTGTTAATACAAATAAATTGCTTGATAAAGTGTTGGTGGAATTTTTCACTGGAATCTGTATTGCACGATAAATTGTACCAGTTTTAAGAATGCTTAACTTATTTAATTCATCAATAGTTATGACGGAAAAGCGAACGAGTTCCACTGAGCAATCATATCAGCAAGACAAAATCGTGTAATAAAAACTCGTAACTGCTTTATTTTGTTTCATTTCAAATGTGTTCGCGTGTATAAGGTCAGCTTGAATGTTAAACTGGAACAAATCGTCATTCATATTAGTATGCGTATTATTTATTCATTTATTATTAATATGCAAGACGTTACGTGGTACATTCAAGCAACTATCGTGGGACAGCAGTCAATAAGTGTTTCGGCCTGTTTTTTGCTGCGTTCAGATCACCGGTGAATGCTAAACTATATGATTTTGAAACATAAGTCTTATAAGCTTGTGTTATCTGGTTCCGTCTACATCTTGCAGTAAAGTCATCCATTTTCAATCGTTACGTGCTTTCGTTCAACTCTAGGATCCCGATTGTCGTTTGCATGGTGGTAAAACCTATTGAGGAAACGGATGTCCCTCTACAGCTAATCATGTAGCTAAATTAAGGTGTTATTACTTTGAGATGAATTTGTCAACTTTTAATTATGAATTACCCATAACTGATGAAGCAATCTGTACCAAATTGGTTTTATTTTCTGGGCTAGTATGGCAACTGTGCAAAATCCTATCGATTGCAGCGTTTCACTATCTGTCAGACATTCCCTCTGTAGTCGTATCATATCAATACACATTGTCTAGCGTGATTTCATTGTCCTCATAATCTAGTCATAATGCTTTGCAGCATGAGTGCGTAAATTACAAAACCGGTCGTGAGGTTTGCTCCAAATGAACATGGGAGAAGCTGCTTAGAGTTTTAAAGTTAATACTGCTGAATTACTAAGGCTATTAAGAGCATTGCGAATTCAGTAAGCATTGTCAAACTTTGTTTGGTATGTGAATTTGCGATCATTGCCATATGTGTAATATCAGACCAGTTTGTATTCATTAAACATCATCTCACAAAACATCGATTTACCCTCACTCGAGTGCATTAGTGTGTGATATTATATAAATGTTTGCATATATTCACAATATTGAATCTCTTCCAGGTTTATATGACGCCAATGAACTTCCAATACGTCTGACTCTGAAGGATTTCGAACACACCGCCAAAGATATTATGATATGCGCTTGCATAGCAACGGCAGGAATATATATCATCTTGCTAGGTTATGTAAGTTTATTAATTTCCCGCCCTCACTTCATCTATAGATGAATGAAATAATCAGTTTTTGTATGCGAAGTCAGGGAATTAGATGCACAGCATATCTTTCATTGAAACCATCCCCTCTTTCTCTTCTTTATCACATACCATCTTCCGTATTGCCTGTGATTTACTTGCATATACCCATTAACCACGGACTTTGCTGAACTAGACAAGTATGGAAGATATTTTGTGTAGGGTTTGACGAATAACTAACCAAGCGGACTTGGCTTGCGCCTGGAGCAATATGCTCTTACAATAAGGTATATTTCGCCCCATTTCTATTATCGTAGTCTAAAAATCATTTAACCAAAGATAATAGATATGAAGACGCGATGTTGTTAGAAACCCTCTGATATTGATTTTAAAAGAAACCAATTGGTTTGTGAATAAAACCCATTACAAGTTTTGTTGTTGCTCGAGAGACCACAACAATCAAATGTCGCTCACTAAAAATGGTCCAAATCCTTGAGCAGAAAATATTCACGTGATTATATTTTTGATCACCACAGTCTGTCGTACGAATCCACTTAATGAGTAGTTGATGCTAAACATGGCCAATCTTTCAAATTTTGTTGTTTTCGCTGATGATGTTCTCCTTCAGTGGTTGTCTTCATCTCAAACAAATCATAATTTTACCGCCCACAATGTTTTATGTGCTTACGCAATCGATTCGGCGATTCTCTCAGATCGTTCACAACGAAATAAGTTATCCCGTGTTTGTCCGTCTGTCTGTGATATCTCCGTTCAACCTCAATCAGCAGCAGCTGACGCTTTAGACGCTGTCTCCAGTGCAATCGGTCGAGTGCTTCTTCCTCTTATAAGTACTTTTAAGCGTTGGCCCTGAAGCTGCTGTTATTTAGGGTTCGTCAACCTACCACGACAGTACTTGGAATGCTGGAATTTCATAAATAATTTTTTGAAATGTATAGCGTAATGAATGTAATATCTTTCTCATTTTATAGTTCAAATTTTCCGCTGTCGATCCTGCGATCTTGTTTTTTGGTACATATTTTACAAACAGGTTAATTGCGTGCAGGGTTCAAGCACATTGTGCAACCGCAGCGGGATTCCATCCTGAATCATTCGATTGAAAGTCGAAAATCATATCCGGTTTGCCACCGCGGCCCCAGTAACAATAATCACTACAGCCTAGCACTCTTTTCAATCGGTGAAATCTTATTAGCTGTAGGGATTTGTTCTGAGTAAACTGGGGTAAACACAGGCCTTTTGTAGCCATGCAGCCTATTAAGTACTATAAAAAAATCGTGAATTCTTTTACGCATGTGCCTCGTGCCCCGTTAGAAGTTGATTTGTCGTTAAATAACAACATTGAGATAGTTCGCACCCGACCGGGAAATCATAATCATGAAAAAAGAAAGTTTGTAATAAATCGCTGAGAGCAGCTCATGGGTAACGTTTCGCTTCTAACACAGAAGCTTCGTCAGACCAAGGGTGTCAATATGAAAAGAGATCAAGCTTAAAATTTCATTCATCTGACCAATCCTAAGCTGGTTGAGAACTGCAAAGCCATGGTGGGTGCTGCGCTCTTTAAGATAGACAGGCGCGATTAATATCAACTGACGCACCGCCACCCCTACGTGCCCTCTATTGTTTTGGTCTTGGCAGGTGTGAATGATATCTGCTGCCAGATTAGCTGGATTGCGTAATCGGTGTGCACACTAGGGTTCACGCACGTTAATTATTATTGGGGGCAGAACCGAACGCCAGATTGTAGAGATATCAGCCCCATCCACCTTATTGACTGCATTTTTACCAGCATTTGCTATCTCAATAGCCTTATCACTTCCACCTTGAGACTGTATTCGAATTTCCAGCGAAAATCTACACAATATCAATCAAGTTGGAAATGAAAAAATCTCAAAGCACACAATAACTTTTAAGGTTTTTCACTTGCTGTTGGGGTAAGAACTCTCTAAACGTTAATATAAATGATGCTAATTTTGTCAAAAAGGTCAACCGCAGCAAAATATGCATTTTCAATTTCTTAAAAGCAATTTAAACGGAATGTTATATAAGGACAAGTATATATTGACATGAAACAGTTATCATACTTTGTGATTTATGCCATGGAGTAGAAATGGTGCTATTAAAATTTTACTTGTATTATATTGATGTAAATACGCATAGCGCAAAAAGACCACAATACGTTTAACAGTGAGGTCAAACCGAGGTTGTGGGTTGAATACTACTTCGTCGTGTTACCTGTCCGAACGCTTGGTCTGACGAAGCATCTGTGTCAGAAGCGAAACGTTACCAAAAGCCTGTTCTAACCGATTGCACACAAATCACTTTGCACCACAACAACGATTCGTTCGCGAATGTATACTTCCATCATCAGCTTTATCGCCTATTTCAGATCCAAATACTTATTTGCACTGCAATGAATTACAAGCAACTGCAAGAAAAGCGTTACTACGAAATATCAGATAACGAGGAAGAACAGCAACAAGACGTGAGACCTTCACTCAATCAATAACTGCAAAAATCACAATCTGCATCGCTCGATGATCAATTGTTTGCTGCAATGGTTCGAAACGGTTTGACCGGTTTAAAAATGTCAATATTTGCCCCGTTTACGATTTTTCCATTTAAGGTTTTAGGTTTGAACCAGCTTTTACATTTAATTTTTGACAATTTTAACATTCAAAATGACCCGAGCTCATGCTGAATTGCTTCTAAATGTTACTCTGTCTATCGTGAAACATTCCTATTCAATACATTTTCAAGCGTAAGCGAATACTTTTTTACTTTACCCAAGTGGTAAGATCGTTTATGAAGCAGAATTTTAAAATCATGCTTCTGGCATTCTCGCATCGCCCACACTTGCACCACTACCATTTTCGTGGTATGTGCACTAAGCAGCCTGGAAGGAAGGTCAGGATCTGTACTCAATGAAATTGCGGCATGATTGAAAGTTGCATGTCATTTGAGTATAGCATTTGAGCTGGCTAAAGAACCGAATTTGCGATCAGTCATTCCAACGTAAAAATCAGCTTTTACCAATTCGGGAGGACGGAGTACTTCTAGTGTGCCCGAATTCAGGAGTTTTGTGAAATCGGGACGTACAGCCACATGATAAAGCTTTGAACCCATGCATCAAAATAAACAATACATATTTACCCCGTCCAACCGGTTGAAAACAATTTCTGCACTATATATTTTTACGTGATTCCTGAACTGATCAGTAGGCAAACAAATCCCGTTTTACTACCTATGTTATTTGTAATTCGCATATTATTATGTGGTTTTTGTAAAGCTATGTGCTTTTTAAACCATTGAATTGAATTGAATTGATTACTTTCAGCTAGTTTCAAAATTTTACCTCTTTCAAAAACAAATATTAAGTGATAGTACGAAATGCCACTGATCGCAGTTATGGGGTGCATCGACTTGATGATTTCAATCCAGACAGATTACGTTGTTATATATGATAGATGTGGTTGACAAGTAATAAAGTAGGGATAATTCAGAAATAAGGCTTCCATCCAATGTTTTAAAATCATGAATTAGCATTGTGCATACTGGTAGACCCTCTTTGAAGTGTTCAATTTTCGCGCCTAAATAACACTGCAGCCTAAACTGCTGCACCGTAAAGTTCCTCCTGGAGCCATAAATGAACTAACTTGTGAAAAGGGACGGTCATCTTATTACCGTGCACCGGAACATCAGTATCCAACGGTTTTCTGAAATGGTGAAGCATTTTGCGCTGTTAAGTGATCGGCTGTTAAGTAATATAGTACTATTAAATCGAAATATTGCAAACAGCAAGTGTAGAGCATATTCCAAATGTTGACAATGTGAGATGTCTAGCTTAGATTATCATATTAATATCTGTGAATCGAAATGTAGAACCATATTATCCAAGATGAAGAAGCGACCAGGACAAACTTCAAATCTTAGTTCAATGCTGTTTACCACTGTTGAGAAGCACGACAAAATTTTTAACGTGACTTCAATTCCCTATCCTCATCTTCAGGATGCGCCTCAGTATGCGCGGCTAAATCGAGTAGCAAACGTATTCGCATTGCTTGCTATTCAGCCAACTCCACGAGAATACCCGATTCGACCTTGGGTGCATTGATTTTTTACGGGATTTGTAACTTTACTTAACCCGTATAGCGAAACATTGTGGTGCTGCACTGTTGCGAGAGGGTGGTGGTTAGGTCATTTGTGCTAACTGCTGGAACTGCTCACTTAAATGTCACGAAAAATGTGAGAGTTGTGTGATAAGACGTGATTAAGCTCTTAACTTAAAAGATCAGTGGCGTGTATTACGTCTGCAGCACCTCTAGAATGAAATTAAATGTTCTAACACTCAATATGAAATCACCGTGATTCTGTATTTGAACCCTGTGTTATCGTTGCATGAATCCCAAAAAATTAACTTTGTTAACCACATTGCCACTGTTTCAACTTTCATAGATTCTAGGCTTGCTGTCTCCACCTGATGAGAGTAAACAGTCCGACATAGGTAGTGGAGTGTAAATGGGGTGATGTGAGCAACATCAAAGACTGATAGGAATATACCTAAACGAGGAGCGTAACAATACAGTAATTAGCCGGAACAAAACGGCTCTCTTGGATAAGATAACCATTCGTTCACAACATGCTTCTCGGTGGCTAGGGCTAATTATTTCAAGAATGTTCTTACTGCACGACTTTCTGTATGACTGCAAATTTATTGATCGAAAAATGCCTAAATGGCCAAAGGTCATAGTTAACCATGTGTTTAGACCATGTGATGCATGTGACCACTTAGTCGATTACCCATTGAGATTCAAAACTAGGTAATCCCACGAATTGGGCACAACAAAAATGATACAAGCGGGATGGGACGATGCGCGATGTGCGGAAAATCCAGCTTATTCAGAACAATCAGGGAGCCAATTATTGCAACAATCACAAATGAGCAGCTCTTTCAGCAAACCACCCAGGCCAAAGCGCCTATCCAACAAACATCAATCTAAACATCGGGCTCAAGAATCAAGAGGTCAATCTCGTCGAAGGTTTCACTCAACTAGTATGAACAGAGCTTCGAGGAGTGAGAGAAGGATTGTCATTCAACCACAACCAGGTGGATGGTATCAAGCTGAGCGGATTACAAGAAATTTGTCATTAGCACCGAGAAATCCATCACACGAACCATCAATGGCTCGCAACTTTTCCGGAGATCATGCTATGAACAAACGTAAGGCGAGAAAACGGAGAAAAGCACTCGAAAGATGGCAGTCTCAAAATCGATTCCCCTCACCTTCTGTGTTTCGAACAACATTGAGTATGCTTCAAGAACTACCTTGTGCAAGAATACACTACAACACTTTCAAGCGCATGTTCCCCAGTTTACCCACAAGAACCGCAAAGGAAAGACGATTTCGTTTAGAAGCTGCCCAGGAGATGCCTTTCGCAAAATATCCCGATCAACAGATGCGAGCAATTTTGGATTCTGATACTTGCACTGAGCATAGCTCCCAGGTTAGTAAAGGATACAACAGAAGTTCGGTGCAGCCGAATATTACAAAGCATTCAAAAGAAGTTGTGGAAGGCGATATACATTATTCCGATGACGCAAATGAAATACAGAATATAGATGATACAAGTGATGAAGATTCATCAGACAGTAATAGCGAAGATGCGACTGATAGTGACGTGGAAGAAACACATGAACCCACAATTGAAGAAGAACCGGAAAAACGATTAACTGAACAGAATTCTACCATTTTGCATTTAGGCATATGCGAAAGCCATTTAACGAACAACAAGGAAACAATTCTAGACACAAGTCCGATTACCCAAACCCAGGACGAACCGATTATCACTGTAACTGCAGTCCCTTCCGCGTGTGGCAATCATATAGGCGAACAAGAAAGTGATTGCAAAGCTCGAAAAAGTCCTACCCCAATCAGGTCATCGCGAAAGCCACCACCACCAAGTCTTTTCAAAACAGCCAAACCCAAATCAACGAGCATTTGCGGGTTATTATGCAATGCATGTGGAAAAGCTGCATATTCTGCTGAGCGGCTGGAGGCTGATGGACAAGTTTTCCATGTGAAATGCTTTAGATGTCATCATTGCTCAACGATGCTCCAACGGGGGGCCTGGAATCAGCGAGGTACACAATATTTTTGTAACCCATGTCATCGGCGCATAGCTCTACAAACTCTGAGACACTGAACATGCGTGGGAGTTTTAGAAAGTTTAAAAGAACTGTATATTGTTTTATTTAGTTTCATCCAAAGCACTGTGCTAATTTGCCTGTTTTAGCTACATCACAATTTACTTTATTTACCAAAGTGTACATTTAACGTTATCCGATATTGGTTCCATAGCACGGAACGAATAAACTATCTCAATAACGGGTCTAGATATGGAGCACCTCATAGTCAATGCAAAATTACTAGGATACTTCAATTTAACGTAGCCGGAACCATTGCAATACATTAGGTAACAACACTTACCAGAAAACACGTTAATGAAACTGTTAATGGGTTGGATGCGGAAAAACACTGGCGTTTCACTACCATTAACCTTTTCGCTGTTAATATTGGGCCTAGATTCAGGCTCGCTATTTCATGCATGCAAAATGTATCTGGTGAACGTGGCGAGCTTTCCTAAGCCGATTTTAATGCAATGATAAACAAGCTAATGATAGTAACAGAGCAACAAGGCACAATGTAATGTTTCGCTACACGACGGAGAATAAATTTGATTGGGAACCACTCATTCATGCTTCTATAGCTATTTGACAAATTTCTGGAAGTTATATTGCTTTTTCAAGGATTCAGGGTTAAAAGCGAACGCTTTATATTACATGATTACAGTATGAACAATAAGGTGAAAAGATTTAATAATGTATGGTAAAAAAATGCACATGGCTTCACAGTTACCGCATCATAGTAAATATAGTAGTAATAGTATGGTAATATATTAAAAATAGTATATAAGATGTATATCAAATGTACGGCTCGCGATGATGTTCTTTTGCATATGTTGGCCCAATTTTTGTTCAAACATCGTCATAAACAAAGTTGACCATATGTTGAATTAGGGGATTCCATGAAAAGAGCACGCACGACAAAATAGCACCGACAATCAATGCATGAACTTGGGATGTAGAGGGATAGGCTATGTCCGTGTGTCACTTACCACATACTTTAAACAACGGTTCCCTTCTGTGGACAATATCACGCTGTATCCTTCTTTGGGTAAAGTCACAGATCCAGACGTCGCAATCTTTTACTATAGGGAATATTACGAGTACGCATCACTAACTTTGTCGCTCAGTGATAAATTTTTTATCGAAGAGGGCAGTATCTTTCTACAGTCAAGGAGCCCAGATCTCTGCGCATACTACATCGCTGAACAAAGGTAGACGTTCCTTATCCTCGGTAAGGTTACTGGTGAGAATCTTCCAAATATCCTTCGGAAGAGGCCTAACAATCTGCTGGTTTTTCTATAAACATTCTAACAGTGAAATGAACTTTCAGCTTTCCATTAAGCTAGGTTCTAAGTTTTTTTTCATGAAGCTTCATGAAGAGCTTTCAGTTCCCAATCAATATGCCCAAGGAACGTTCTTGCCAAAATGGAACATCTTGCTTTTCTATGTCAACTAGCGCATCATTCGCGGTCACCCAAGCTGGCACGATTTGAAAGTCCGTTTGTGATTTCTCAGAATCTGCAGCAGAATTGAAACGCGTCCAAATTTTCATATCATCCGCGAACAGAACACTTTTGGATGTTACGAGTAGGGGCAAATCGTTTAGGAATAGCAGAAAAAAGTGGCCCTAGCCTGTGTAACCCTTAGGTAATTCCATCCTACAACCCGCTTATATAACTTGATATTTATCGTAACGAATATTCTTCCATCATACCGAGACAATACATTACAAACCTTTCGATTTTCCTAACGCCTCAACTTTTTATTTTTTTCCTTATACGAATATTCTATGGTGTTATACAGCTATGAGCATAATCATCAGAGAAGTGAATCATTGATAATCCTAAATGTATTCCTATAAGCAAATTAAAAGCTTGAGATATGTTGACGCAGCAAACGTGAATACAGCTTCATCTATCCATTTTTTTCCTCCAATTGTCCAACGCTGGGATGATTCATTATATAACAGCGATGCGAGCAAAATCCATGCTGCGACGATAAAAATTAATAACGAGTTGTAATTTATGACACCGCCATCTGAGAGCTTACGCTTCATGATCTTCAGTATCACAGAAAATAGTGCAACGGGACGATAATTTCCAGTGTCAGATCAACAGCAGTCTTTACAGAAATAACTTGAAGCTCTGAAGAAGCGAATAATTAAACAGGCTAGAAATCGGTTCACGGAGCTGGCGTTGACGGATCCCAATGATATCTGGCATGATGTCATCCACACGGGAATTTTCTTACAGTTTGATGGTGTCGTGTGACGAACTCTGGAAGTGTCAATATTTCACACAATGATACAATTATTGAGTTGTTTAAACGCTTACAAGGTGATAATATGCAGAAATATACTATCCACACTAGGTGGGTGCAGTGGCAGATCAATAATCTGTACTTTTGCAATCGAAAGGTTTTTTTCGGCCCAGACATTTTTCTAAGTGAACTAATTTTCAAAATTAGATAATCTAAGACATCTTTCTAAAGTTAATGTGTTGAAAATATTAACCTTGATGGAAAATCGTTTTTAATTTTGCGACATCCCCAAAACGAATACAATAAGATCAATGTAGTGTTCTACTCACACCCGAACTTACGCACCACAACGGATTTCTGGCTGTATGACGTTAGCATGGGAGACAGCAGTCGTTCGGTTCAATGCAATTTGAACAATGGAAGGTGGTAAACAAATTTATGCTTGAGAGCCACTGTTGAATAGGGTTCTTACAAACACAAAAGCAGATAGTGATTCCAGGTCAAACGCTTATATGATTCAAAGTGATTCAAAGTTGTAATGGTCTAAAAAGCATTTAGCTAAACAATAACCATAGGATGAAGTTATGAGGTATATACAATAAAAAAGAAGAAGAACAGGGAAACTCATGTAGTGTAAATCGTATCAAAATTTGGGTCGTCTCTCAAGTATTTGTCCAAATTAGCTTTAAAAATATCCAGGTTGGCTGAGTGTGTAACAGTGGAGGGGAGGGTGTTCCATGTGAAACTTACATGTACAGCATACTAATATCTTCGACAGTTCAGTCTTGAAGTGGGAATAAGCACTGTAAGTTCATGTTTCCGACTGGCACGTGGTGGCGAGCGTGTGAAAAGTTTGGACAAGGGATGGTTAGGGGCGTGCATAATATTGTACATCAGTATGAGGTCACCTCTTAGTCGACGACAGCGAAAGTCGAAAAAATCGAGACTCCTCAAACGTTCTTCATATGGTTTAGCAGCTAGTCCGGGTACAAGCTTTGTGGTTCGGTGGTAAATACGCTGCAGAAGATTGATGTCTTTCTGAATCCAGGGTGACCAGGCCTGAACAGCGTACTCCATCGCTGGTCTCAGATAGGTGTTCATGATACGGGGTACTGCCTGACTGGAGAATCTGCTGAAAATTCGTCTCAATATCGCCAATACTTCGTTGACTACGCTGTACAAGCTTGGACGCCATGGATGGAAAAAACATCTCGCTCCTCGAACGAATCTATCACAAGGCAACCAAAATTGTTACCGGATTGAATAATTTACCCTTTGAGCAGCGACGGACCAGACTTGGACTGTGCACCCTCGAGCGCAGGCGTATCCTACACGACCTCACTCTGACATATCGAATCATCTATGCGAAATCCCACCCTCTCAAACACCTCTTCAAGTTTGGTTCGGTTGTCCCCACACGCAGCCACCCTTTGACCCTTCAAATCCCACACTCACGATTGAATTGTCGTCGTCACTTCTTCGCTGTTCGTGTATGCTTCTTGTGGAATAGCTTCCGACAGATATTGTTACCTCAGCAAACGAGCACATCTTTAAACAAAGGTTACGAAACCTTATGTTGAGAACTACTGCGTTGGCCCCTACACATTGATGTCTATATTTTTTAACGCACGGAACTACCGTCCATCCAAAGATTCTTTTCCCTCAGTCTGTGTCGCCATTGAGGATTATTTTTTGCTCCACCTATGAAGAAAACGGAGATGATCATACAAGTAACGATTTTTTTAAAAATTTTTATACGTATATCCTATGGTACTGTACAGCAATTTGCTTTTTTTAACCATAAATCTTGAATCTTGAATACTTGTGACGCCTTTTGTAAGCCGCTTTGCACTGCAGTGAAGTCTTCAGACTTGAACTGGTCCAAACACCCAAATCCTTCTCTTCAGTTGATGGGACCCAAGAGTGTAGTTGTAATTCACAGTCTTTCCAATGTTTAACACCTTGCACTTTTGGAAGTTGAAGGGTAGTTTGTTTCTCAGAGACAAATCGTGCAATGTGTTTAGATCCTTCTGCAACGTTTCACAGTCATCATTTGTACGTATGCTGCTCCAAAGCTTTATATCGTCTGCAAATAACATAATCTTGCATTTAACACGCTCGGGAATGTCGTTTGCGTAGATCAAAAACAAAATCGGTCTGAGGACCGAACCCTGGGGCACTCCGCTCGTAATTTTGAATGGTTTCGATAAGGCGCCGTCAACTCTGACTTGGGCACTCCTGTCGCGTAAATAGTTTTCTAGCCAAGCAAGAAGTTTTCCTGTTATCCCGTGCAATTCAAGTTTCTGGATTAGAATACTATGATTGACGCGGTCGAAAGCCTTTGACATGTCTAAAAGCATGCGTGGATGGAGTAACCATTGTCCACACACTCAGTCCAGTCGTTTAAGGTGAGCAAGAGGTTAGATAGACATGAGTGATGTTTCCTGAAACCGTGCTTTTCAGTCGCAAGCAGTCTATTGTTTTCGAGGTGATGGGTGATCTTTTCCGCTACTAAACTCTCTAGCACTTTAGAAATTACTGGCAACAACGTAACTGGTCTATAGTTCGCCGGGTCAGATCGGCTCCCGCCCTTGTAGATTGGTGTGATGATGCCAGATTTTCATTCCGCGGGAAACGATACTATTTTCGAGCGAAATTAGGAATAACGTGCTGAGTGGACCACACATTGAGGATGCGCATCGTTTGAGGATAAAAGGAGTGATTCCATCTGCTCTTGGTGACTTTGCGGTATTCAAACGAAGAAGTCTGAGCATGACACACTTATTGTTTATTGAGATTTCATTTAGTAAGTCATTCGAAAAGTCGATCAAAAGCGGCGTAAGATGCACTGATTCCTTGGGGCTAAAAACTTTGCAGTAGTTACCTGCAAGAACTTCGGCCGCCTCGAACGCAGTCGTAGTTAGACCATGAGGTGTGCGTAGTGCTGATATTCCTGGCTTAATTTTTGATGTAGCGTTAACGATCTGGTACAGGACTTTGGGGTTCCGCTCCATTATGGTCAGTAGTCTTGTCTGATGAGACTGTTTGTCCTCGGTGATAAGAGAGGTGACCTTGTTCCTCAACAGACGATATCTTTCCCAATGATCGTACCTTGCATCCACCATTCTATGATATATACACATCACAACAACTGGGCATAACCTTGTTAACAGATCTACGTCAAACCTATACAGGCTGTGGGGAATATGAGTAGCACAATACCGAGACAAGTTATTGAGTGATTAAATAGCGCAGCAGTGGAAAGGCAGGCAGCCAATAAAACATTTATTTGATAAGCTACTCATGAGTAACACTGCAGAAACAAAACTTCATTAAGGTATTAAGAATCCTGAAGTTAACGGTGGCAGCCACCTTCCATTTAACCAAGTTGTTTAAGTGGGCACTGGCATACTTAATACTCCATTATAATTTAAATGACATTTAAAATTAAAATGAGCAGGAATGTACAATATGTTGCTACACGAGAGTTCTCGTTGAAGAAAATTATTCGCAACTTCGATTTCTTGAGGCTAAACGTCACTGGGGGCAAGACATTTTCACAGATGATAGTACTGAATCGTTTACATTGAGTGTAACGTTAGTTCTTAGTGGTTTACTGTAAATGCGTAAAATGCGAAGGGTGCCGATGTTACATGATTTATAAGCCAGAGCCCGCAAAAATTCGTTTCAGACGAATTGCACGAGTACATTTCCAGTGACATGTGAATGATATATAATTCGTAAAGGTCGATTCAAAGCCCAATACGGCGAGGCTTGGATTAGAACCGGTTGGCACAAGTTTGCCTGACGAATCAAATCGAATTGACAAACGATGCAGATACATTCGAGGTGTCAGTCAGCACTAGTTAATTTGCATAAAATTCATCTGTCAGTGTACGATTCTTTGTCACATGCCCAATTGATTTTCCCTTGTCTCGTAGGATTAGGGGGTGGCTAACTGTTAACGCATTTCATCGGAGTGTCAATCGTAATGAAATAGCCGATCGGACATGAAAGAAGGCGACGTGATTAACGCTGGGGGTAGGTTAAGAGAGTAATACACGTTAGCACTGGAGTAGGAATTCATCTCAAGTGACTTGACGCCAAGACATTTTAGAAAACTGACGAACTTCACGGCCAACTAGTTTGCGTATTAAATATTGCAGGTGATAATTTTCGACTATACAAATCGGACACAGACACAGGGATGTCTAAAACTCGATTGAAACATGCATTTAGTCAAGTTGTTAACGAGAGGAGTGACGTCACCATGACAGCTCATTGTCATGAATCACAAGTGTTCCTGCCCGCTTCACTTGACAACATACATGATTAAGCAAAAAATGCAAGAAGATATCTATAAAAAAACACCGAACAGGATTATTAGCCGCTGCGAGATTTAAACCCAAGCTGGGATGGAGGTCGCACCAAATGCAGATAGTTTAACAGCCAAAGCCTTCATTTGCTTGAGCCAAATCAGTCTGCTCATCCTTTCCAGTTAGGAGTGCTAAACAAAAACCCTTATTTTACGAAGTCTATGTAAGTTAACTTGTTTTTCGATATCTACTTGGCTACAACACAAGCAACAGTGCAAACAATTATTCGAAACCAAAAGGTAGGTTGAGTAGGCCAGTTCAACGCATGACGTTTACATCTTTCTACAAATTTTCGATAAACAGATGGATGCTAAGTGCATCTGTACCAATGACAGCATCGTATTTGTTAGAAAAAGAACAACAAGGTGAGGTAGAAACACAAGTTATTATTGGAATATTTCTTATGGAAATGCATACATATACAAGTGGAATAATAAGAAAATCGCAATTCGAGAGGAGTTACACGCAAAACAGATCCGATAGTCACACATGAGTGTCCATGATTTCCGGGTTTTGCTCATTTTCCGCTTCGGTATTTGCGTCATCTGATGGTTCACGTGTCTGAACAGGTTCGAGAATTTCGCTTGAAGTCTCCGTATCAACGGTCTGGTGCAGTTCATTAGAAGCACTCTCATCATCACCCTGCAATTCTTCTTTCACGATTTGATCAACCTCGCCGTTCTCTATGTTGCGATTATGTCCATCGGGAGCGCACACAATAATCGGAGGTGAATCATTCAAGGTAGCTGCAACGGTTTCGGGCAAGGTCGACTGTCGAGAAAAATAACAAAGTAAGTAGCATACCGACTGTAGCACGGTCGTACTGGAGGGAACTTCAACAAAACATCCTTACGATTAATCAAATTAAGACGATACAGACGCGAAAGGGTCAAGTAAATAATCTGACTACAGTAGGATTGTACTACTGGGTACCGCTCAAGTATTCCTTTAAGACTTGAGCAGCCATTCTTTATCTGCTTATTATCATCATGTTTGGCTCCAGACCTACGAGAATGATCTTGAAAACTATGAGGGACTAGGCCTGATTTGTGAGTTCAAGCCGCTGAAGACATGAAAGCTATGAATCTCGATTTGCGTTAAAGTTTTAGTAAAGAAAACAGATACAAATACACGTAAAAGAAAACGCGGTTTACGTAGGAGCGATCAGATTAGCATGAGCAATGTATATGATAAAATGCAACAGAAACCAACTGATGCCTTTTCAAAAGTTTGCAATTAACGTTTTAGCGTGAAGGCGCTATCGAATCACTCCACGTAGAAAAGTACAAGTATGAAACACCGCAAGAGTGAAAAAAGGTTCCACATTCATGCTGCAAAACAGGTATTTATGTAAGCAACAACAACTCTTTAATCCATTCGTCAATCATTGTGGGCGGAAAATGCACATGTAATGAAGACGGCCAAGATAAAAGAAGACTTCTTTCAGTATTTCACCTCATTTGTGCCGCATCGGTAAGCTCCACTTTAATCTGTGAAACTCATCAACACAATTGATCTTTGGGTTAAATTATACGATTGTTGCGTGTGCTCAACACTTCAGCTAACTGTTCAAACACCTATCAACCGTCACCATGAAGATAATTGTGTCTAAACAATTGTGATACCACAATGGAATAGGAACGTTTAGCTTAAAGTGAGGATACGATTTTATTGAACTTAATAGAGCCTATATAGATGCCTCACCAGTTACATTCCATCGCGTATTTTATTTTGTCCAGACGACTGAAGTTTTCCCATTCGAATATGACGTGCCCATTATATTGTTATCCCATCAGCATCAATTGTATGTATTATGTATGAAAGCACAAGCCTAATCCAGGCAAAGTGCCGCACAGTCAGAGATTGCACGTGGGCTAAGATACTGTCAGGTTGCCCAGGCCTAGACAGATATGAGGAAGAAAAAAGAACAAGAAATGGTAGTGAGACTCCAGCCTGTTTCAGCATACAACTCACTACCGGTGGCCAATCAATTTAGCACGATGTTAGCCGCACAGCACAGAAATGCAGCATCAATTACCAAATGATAAGCCTAACCGAACCGACGTAATCATCCCCATCATGGACAGCATTACACCGGCAAGATTACCGAGTGCCAAACTGTCATGCAAATATTATGCGATAAAATTTTAAATATATGGGAAACAACGGGACCCCAAAAGTTGCTGAACCGGTAGGAGATTAAGCACAGACACGGTGGAATGAAGTTTCTAAACCTCGAAGCGCAAACATGCATTCAACCACCTATGTAAAGCGGCTTGTGAATCATTCGGTGCGTGCTACTGTTGTTGCTGATTCGGTTTTTAACTGAGAGTTACAGGAATGGAGTTTATTCCAGGTGAAACATAGAGCTGCGATAAGAAGTCACAGTTTATACGGCAAGGAAATTTCTAGAGGATAGATATACAAGACGAAGTATTCAGTTCACGTAAGGTTTATCAATTTAAGCAATGCTTTTGAGTCCATAGACTTCCGTTCTATGGGATCTTATGCTTCCGGACCAAGTCTCTTTAAAATTCGTAAACTTAAGCAAAACGTGATACGATTGAAAGCTTCAATGAATGTCTAGACTAGTGATATTGTGGAGGTACGAAGAGCGATAATCACGAACTTTCGAATGATATGCAATTCGTCAATGCCGGTCTAACGAGCCCTGCGTGGCGAGGGCTTGAAGTGTCTCGGTTGGCACAAAATCGACACACAGAGCAGATCGAGGTGATAACCGGGACAGACGTGTTGAGGATCACCCTTAGGATTGTTTGTTTGCCTATATAAGATAAGCGTGTGCTTCATTATTTGCATTGTGCCTTTGACCAATCGGCTTCTTTTGTGTTGTGGCATTCGTGTGTGAATGAGATTAGCGTTGGGCGGGTTGACCTCAGGGATGAATCAAGACACACTCGATGTGCGTGCATGCAACGCGGGGGGTTACGCGGTTATTGTTGGAGCTGCGACTTGTTGACCTGAAATGACCTGACGCAATCAATTTCGGCTTCTCTTTCCAGCCCCAAACTGCTACAACATCAGTAAGCCTTGGTATCAACATCGAAAAACTGCAGGCGATTTATCAAACACTAGTTCCACAATGTCGCCAAATAGCCAAACGAAACGAAGTCGAGGGTTTCGCATGATCTTGTTTGTCATTTGTTTTTGCGGTTAAAAAGCACTCTTTGGTACAGACCAGGGATTGGTATCAAAATGCGTTCATGAATTTTATGCTGATGGTGTGAGATATAGTCTCTGATACCTTGGAATAATCATAAGAGTCGGATATACTGAAAGAGTAAGAACACTGGCAATCGAGAGTGATGCAGCAGATTATCTCTGCTTTTTGTTTACATCTAACGATGTTGGCGAAATTTGTGGTCAGCCCGAAACCTACTTACAATGGGTGAAGGAGTCAAGTGAAGAACAGGTTGTAAACCGTATAGACTGATATAAATGCACTACGAATGCGTAACGTTTATGGTGTTCGAAGGTAGAAAATAGGATAGGAAAACAATATGCAACGATGTTGCATCCAAAATCTGGGCTGGCGTAATACATCTTGCAATATTGATTTGACGCAGACAATGAGTCACATGTGACAAAAAAGCCACACTGTCATAATCCCGTCATCCTTTTCCATCAGTCTATGTCTAGGTACCTTGAAAATATCTCTGCCTTTTTGGATCAAAACAAGAAACCTTATATATAAACGAAACCAGCTAATCCATCAGTCGAATTAGCTGCACAAAGGGTATGGTATGGAATGAAAGCACAAGCCTGATCCAGGCAAAGTGCCGCACAGTCAGAAACTGCACATAGGCTGAGAGACTGTCAGGTTGCCCAGGCCCAGACAGATAAAGGGACACAAAGGGACCTAAAACATCGTATGATTACATTTCATACACCATAAATCGTTATATCAATCATGTGTAACAGTGATATAAAAATTTCATTTAGAATGGATCTACTTGGCTAAAGCTCACTGAACCGAATATTGCTATTTTCACATTTGTGAAATGTCCGTGATGAAAACAAACGTTACCGGTGATTCAGCACAAGGGCTGTTGATCAAAGATTCACTTAGGCGACGTCTCTTTGCCGGACTTTGTTCAAGATGGCTATGGTCAGATTCTGGAACTGATTCGGAGCCATTTGAATCGATAGTTAACGCATGATCACTCGGAGAATCTGAACGCCGTTTGCCACCAATAGGAGCGATTGAAGTCGACTTCTCGGGCTGGAACAAAGCGTTTACCAGGTAAAGTCATGGATACGAATGACAAAGTATGAACCGGGAATGTTGGTTTTTACAAGTGTGTTGAAAGCAGTGCGATGGTGTAACTTTACCATAATCCTGTTAGATGCATACTCAGTAGAAAGCGGGAGTAACAAGTCACATCAGTCTAGACTAAATATGACCAGTAACAGACTGAAATCGAGAACTGGCCAATAAAATTTTTATTGTCGCCATTACACACATATTTCTAAACCGGGAAAAACTGTCAGTATGTCAAAGCGCATCATCATTACGAACACATTCAGTGAGGCCCCAGTATCAAGTATTGAATGCATAGCTGACATAGAAAAGAGTAACTATATACGTGCACAAGAATTGTCAGCGATTATTTATTACAACGGCTGTAAAATCTTGAACAGATTGACTAAGAGAATGCTTGAAAATCTACTGAATCTGCAGACGAATAAGCAAGCACAGACACCCTAGGATAATGTACCAAGTGAAACGTGTGTTGAAACAAAAACAGGGAAGTGTATTCTGAACCTCGAATGAAGTAAAGTTTTCTGAAAAGATCAACGTTTTCCACCTTTTACAAGACAATCTTGTCAGAAGATGATAAAGGAGGGTGAACGTTAGCAGAATAGTATGACATCGACATTGACTGTGCTATTTCTGGTGGTTATGAGGTAAGAAGTGTAAAAAGATAAATTTTTCATGAATTCCGAAGAACCACCGCTCGGAGATGAATGTATGTATGCGTGGAAACACCGGTCTGGCGTCAAATAACGAAGTACACAGTATAGTGGGCTGATATCCTTTATAGCTGCCCGGACTTAAGAAAGTGATGACAGTACTAAGACTGCAGGAGCCAATTTATCATGTTACATACACCGGGTATAAGTATAACATGACTGCGACACTACCAAGAACATAAAACCAGAGCTTTTAATACCTTCAACAGGCACCAACATTGTCGGCAAAAATTACTGCTAATTGAATGGATATGCAGTTATTACCAATGCGTTAAAATGATTACTACAGTTTGCCGCAACCAATGACATGGGAAATCTGACACTCTCAGAAGCCACGTGCAGTCTACGACTGTGTGGCAACTTGGTGGTAAACAGACTCCTGATTTCATAAAATTAGCTACACACCGTAAGTACCATTTTGTTAAGTAAAGGCACAAGTCTGGGTAACCAGAGAGTATACTAGCTTACCGACGGTCTATTGGAATTGCGTAGCACTTTACCACATAGCTGTCTAGGCGTAGGCAACCTGACAGCATTTTAGCCCACGTGCAGCACTTTGCCTGGATCAGGCTTGTAATTCCATACATGCAGGACATTCAAGGAATTCTATCTGTATTTTAACGAAGAGGCGAATAATTTAACTTTACAAATCACCTCAAATTAGATTTTACAAAGTTTTATGGTTCTTATACAAATCTCTAAGGGCCCATTTTGGTGCTATACTCGAATTTAGTAACGGCTATTCGACAGGACAAAAGGCCATCTTAATTAATTTACAACGGCAGCCGAGCATAGTAAGAAATTATGCAAGCGTATGTGCAATATTACGGATCAAACCGGAATCAAATGTCATGTATGGCACGACAACGCAAATGCAACCTTATTTAGAAACTTAGATTATAATCGGCTCAATAAAACCAGACTACTGCAGGTATGATAAGAGAACAGATAACAAACATCATTTACCGTATTATCGATCACATCTGACAATACATGATCGTTATCTGGACCATGTGAAGAAGAGGACGAAGATAGCACACAAGATGATAACGACGGTATGTCTGCACTCATATTTTGCACGAATGCTTCTAACTGACCAATAGGCCTGAGGACTTGAATGATCGGTGGCACAGAGGCATCAGTAGTCTAGGAGCACGCGAAGAGAAATAAGTAATAGAAAGTATAATAAAATACAAGAAAAAGATTGGTTTAAGTCTAGAAACATACTTCAGGCTGTCGAAGTTCAACGGTAGAACCGGATGGGAAAGTTGTATCAGGTATCGTTTCAAGTTTCGAACAAGGGTCGGGCAGGGTAACTCGAGTTTTTTTCGGACTAGGTGACAAGACAGGTTCGACCACAGAAGTGAGATCGTTTTCGTTTGATTCCTGATAAAAGTAAATTGAACTGAGCGAGCGAAGCTACAATAGGACACAACAAAAGTATGCATTTGTGAGCAGCAAAAAGTACGCGACAGAGCGTGGCGACTGTAAGGAAGTATGCAAACAAGTTTGGTATAATTCAGTTGTGCGTCTAATCGCATGCATTTGCTAGCCGTGTCAAACAGATAAGGTGCTAGAAACGTAGAGGTGAAATATAAAAACCTCGCGAAACCAGTGTTTTGCTACAACTGTGAAATATGGCTATTTTTCACAATTATAAGGCTTACGGAATCAGTAAAAGAAACTAACAGGGCAATGAGCGAAAGGCCATGAACTGGATGCTATAGAATCCTTGGAGACTGTGTTTTGAGGAATGGGAATTAAATCAGACGGTGAAGTGGATGAGCTGCTTTCTGCGCGGTTCTCGAATTCATCCTCATTTTCATCTTCTGTCATTTCTTCATCATCTGAAGATTTGGAAACCGGTAATTTGTGGCTAGCGTTCATCGACGGGGACACGGGCGGTGAAATGCCTTCGAGTACTGAACTATTACAACCGTCCATTCCAGCCTGGCTACGATAGCGGGGATCTTCATAAATAATTTTGCTGTGAATGAAAATGAATATATGGTATAATTAATGAAAAAATAAATAAAACCTCAGCATCTCCGCTTGCTAGAATATCAATGATACTTATGAGCTGCGAGCCGAAAACGAGTGACAGATTTAACTCC
This sequence comes from Atriophallophorus winterbourni, assembly GCA_013407085.1. NCBI lineage: Eukaryota > Metazoa > Platyhelminthes > Trematoda > Plagiorchiida > Microphallidae > Atriophallophorus > Atriophallophorus winterbourni. The sequence continues at coordinate 2,102 of JACCGJ010021958.1, read as the reverse complement.
CCAGAACCTGTCTTTACTTTCGGATAGTTTCATAGACAAATTGTAGGTATCGTAGCCAATGTGATTTAAGAGAAAAGGTGATCTTAAATAGATAGCTGATATGTGAACATAATAAAATGATTTCGAATTATAGCAATATGCATAATTTCAAAACAGAATTTTCGAGGCATCCATGACACAGCAATATTAAAGAACGCGATCAAAAGGTAGTTGTGTTTTCAGCTACATTCTGAGTGAAAATATTGCAATCTGAAATGTTATTCACTTATAATTCGAAGTTGATAGTGCGGGCGTGATTATGACGTAAATTATACACCTTTCTTATAATTGCTTAACCATCGTAGTACGTGTTTCGCGTTTCCCGTTAGCTTCAATTGCTTGCCTTACGTGATTTTTTTCATTTACTGTTCTACTTTTTACGTTCAGCATGTTATATCATGTATGTAGTCATGTATAAAATGGCGAGGCTATCCATGCAAAGTGCCGTAATCATAGACTGCACGTGGGCGAAGATACCGTCAAGTTACCCAGGCTTGAACAGATATGGAAAAGAAAGTAGAAATGACAGTGATACTCCAGTGTGTATTCGCATGCAGCTCACAACCGGTGGCAAATCAAGTTAACACAATACCATAAAGTTGCCCAGGCGAGGATAGATATGAGGGAAAATGAGAAAATGACAGTAAAATTTCGACGTGTTTCCACGTGCATCTTTATTCGGCAAACCGATTTAGAACAGTGTTACCTGCGCAGTATAAAAATATTTCGCAATTACACATTATTCAAGTTATATCGTATGTTGCTGAAGGAAAAGTGTAGTGTAGACAGTGAACGAACTATAGATAATACCCCGAAAGGACATCAAGGAAGAAGTGACAACCCTGTCATATGCAGCAGGTAAGACATCAGATGCACTGTGTGATGGGCTCTAGTTGTATTTCTTAATTATTAGTGTGGATCGGAATACTGCTAAGCCGACAATGTTTCGACTGGATCCCACCCGATCGGAGTTCGCAAAGGATGGCTGTTGCCAACGTTAAAAGTAAATATAGTCCAGTGTAAATATTTTTACGTTTTTCTTCAAACCACATGTTAAGTAAAGCAGAGATGAGGAATCTCGTTTTGAGCCATGAGAAAGGAATCGACAACAAAACTGACCCACTATTTTAATCTTTTGAAATGTAACAATTAATGTTTCGCTTGTAAGTAAACAGAAAATCAACAACGTGGAGTGATGTGATTAAAATAGTTTTGCGTCTTAGGGCTGAACTATATTCAAGCATTTGTAGCTGCTGAAGGCGTAATGATATTTTCAGTAATAATGTCAAAAATATGAAAGAAATATTTAGAACTGATTACTATACTGATCATTCAAAATATTTTAGATATCAAAAATTCGAAAGGAACGTACTTTCCTTGAGGATCTATCGTAGAGACAACTAGAGAAACTTTCTCGAAACCACGGAGGAATTTATCCACACGATTGTAGTACCGCAAAGGACTTTCTAGCAACTCGCAAATTCTTTGAATCGTAAAAGGGATTCTGTACGCATAGAAAATTTCAAGTGATTACCCTTCATGAGATTTGAGAGTATCGTAAACACGCTGGCGTAATTCAGTTATGTTTGGGGATTGCGCGTTGTCTAAAAGCTTGCCTTCATTGATGAAAGCATCGACAACTTTATTGAACTTATGAAGAATAAGTGGCTTGATAAATATCCAAGGTATCCTGCAATAAAATTGTTTGCGCTTTTGCTTACATGGTCTGACCGTTACATGCCAAATTTTTTATGTATTCTTCCAAAATTTGTGGGATATTATTTGGTTTCTCTTTTCCAAAACCTGTGGAATAGTTGTAAAAAATAATTTACATTTTAATTCACGCAGAATGGTTGCTCTATTTTCCATAGGCAAAAGCGTCATGCGTAAACTGGACTTAACGGTAAAACAGGATGATATAAATTCTTTTTAATTAATTGAATGAAACGCGCTTTTCAAGGCGTTTCAGTCCTTAGCAGTTTCAAGTTCAAGTTCAAGTTCAAGTTCAAGTTGCACAGGGCTGAAGGTGGCTAAAAGCCAATCACGCGCCCAGATTTCCTTCG